>JAJDFE020000277.1:0-45314 GCA_021527465.2 Geoglossum glabrum | reverse complement strand
TAACTGTGCCCTACGGTACACAGACTTTGCCATGGGCCTTGTCGCGAGCCGCTGCCGCTTGTGATATATGTAATGGCCATACGAGAGCTCAGACTGTGGAGTGAGCCATGCTCGTACCATCAAGGTTCGCGGTTCACGAACCCCTATTAGAGACACGAGGATGCTTCTTGCAACCTCATCGGTCAACACACGTATTGTATATAGAACGTTATTGGAATAGAACTATAGTCATACCATCACCCCCATGGACCATGAATCCATATGAACCACATAGTTCGTAGTACTGACCGTGCATCCATCTACCAACCGTCTCGAGCATGAGTACCTGCGACCAACCACTTAGGCTCTGACAGTATAGCCAGCAGGCCTGACCTTGCCCAACATGGCCCAATAGACCTCAAGGCACATGAACCAGAGGCCCGAGAGATTCTTCTTTTCATATATATAAACATGAAATCTCCTTCTAAACCTCTTCTCTTCTTTAGCTTTGAATCGTCAAATAGAAGTAATCCTATCTTGCTTTCCAAGTGCTGGGAATTTATGTTCGTGATACCTATTCTACTATGGACAGTGGACTGCTTAAATACATGGTTCAGCTGGCTTCCCAACGGTTGCCTCGTTCTATAACCCAATTCCTATTGTCTTAACTCTTTCTGCTACCAGCTATGTCGTCTGCTACCAGCTATGTCATCTGCTATTGGCGATATCATCAGATCAGTATCTACTGCTTTCAAAAGTTATTCTTCCGATATACCACTTTCGTAGCAACGTTTTTGTCAATGGAGGTAGAGAGTTGTTTCCCTTATTTGCTTGGCAATTGTATATAGTTATAGAGGTTGCTTGCTTATAGATCATGTTGTCTTTGTGGAGATTTGACATCGTTGTGCCCTCTAGTAGTTGGAAGCAGTTTTGAAAGTCCGACACTGCTATGAGCCTTCTTTGTGGGAGCCTTATTGCTAGTGCCTTACAAAGCAGCTGCAAGCAATACCTGCAACCATATACATTCCAACTTACTCAAGCAAATAACAGAAATAGCTTTCTCTCTCTTATTAATAAAGACGTTATTATGAAAGCAATATGCTAGAAGAGTAGATAACATCAAGCTGACAATAATATCAGAAAAAATCAAGATAATGGGAGCTGGGTCAGAGAATGAGATAACTATTGAGAAGCTAACAAAATTATGCATTTAAGTAGTCTGCTACTCATAGTAAGATGAGTAGTGATTAGTTCTTTACCTTACAGAATCTAAAGTACATTTTCTGATTCGAACTACTTTAACTTTATTACATTATTTTTAAAAATACAATATGACGATTCTATGCCAAAGTCTCTCTGTCATCACTAAGCTATTACTAGTCAAGCCCTAAGATTTATGCTATGGTCTTATAGTAGATAGCATTGAGGTGACAGTGTTTAATATTTGATATATAATTATGATAGTATATGATCAAGACTATATAGAACAGGGCCAGTAGTTACGAACTTTACTTATATATTGTTGTAGTATATAGTTACTTGTCTAGCTTGCCTATGAAGTGGTAAAAATTTATATTTATTGATATAGTTAATATCATAACCCATTATCTGTTTGATACTATATCTATAAGCTCTATTTAGTACTGCAAAGTAACCTATGTTTAATGGCTGTAATAGATGTAATGAATGTGCTAGCATGTAAATAACAATAATATAGTAATATTGGGAAAATTTATCAAACTTAGAAGTAATATGACTACCATGATCATCTAATATAAGTAGTCGATATATTAATCTCATTTGTTGTCTAGTCATTATCACTAATGCTAATAGATCAGTCATATGATATAATATTATCCTCATACTAAGTAACTTGATGCATTACTATATCAAAGATAATAAGTAGTGGAATTGTATTTTTCATTATTGTAAGACCGTAGCATGGATCTTAGGGCTTAGCTAGTAGTGTGATGACTTATAGACGATGGAGGATCTTCGGCGTAGAGTTGTCGTAAAGTATTCTTAGAGACAATGTAATGAAGTTAGATCAGCAGAAGTACTCTTGATTCTGTAATATAGAAGAACTAATTGCTGCCCATTCTACTATGGGCAGCGGACTGCTTAAATACATGGTTCAGCTGGCTCCTTGACGACTACCTCATTCTCTGATCCGACTCTCATTGTATTGACTCTGTCTGTTACTGGCGATGTCGTCTGCTACTGGCGATATCATTGGATTGATATCGACTGCTTTCAGACGTTACTCTTTTGGTGTACCGTTTTCGTAGTAATGTCTTTGTCAATAGATGTAGAAGGCTGCTTCCGTTATTTGCTTGGCAGTTGTATGTAGTTGCAGATATTGCTTATTTATGGATTATGTCGTCTTCGTAGAGGTTTAACGTCGTTGTGACATCTGGCAGTTGGAAACGTTTTTGGAAGTCCAACACGGCTGTGAGCCTCCTTTGTTGAAGCTTCATTGCTAGTGCCTTACAATTATATTGATAGATTTAATAATAATAACTCACTCTTGATTGCCTGGTTATATTATTCTTAGTTGTTCAGCTCTATCGATTCTAGTGACAACTTTTGTAGTTACAATAACATCTATTTGAAAGCCAGTTTTATTGAAATTCCAGATATCTTTATTAAGAATCCTATATTATATTTTTATATCTTGAATATGTTTAAACCAAGATCAAATAAGTATAGAATCTTTATATTTAGTATGTTAATAGTTGTACTTGCAATTTCATTTAGATACCAAATTGTCATGACACTTAATAAATTCATATATTCATCATTTGTCAACTAGTTTTGATCTAAGATACTATGTAGCTAAAAGACTAGCTATTTGTTATACTGTACTAGTTTTAGATAGTATGTCATATTGATCTATAGATATAATTTATAATTTAAGACTTTCTTCTTATACTTGTATAAACCATTGATTTAATGCAATAGAATTGTATTTTACTTTAATGCCTTTAACACATTGCTAAGCTGTTGATCTGGATACATCATATGTATCTATAGCTTTTTGAAAACTTGTAAATTGGCCTTGCTTATAGGCATTGATAGACAGAAGAAGTCTACCCTCTTTATAAAGAGGGTTTTCTTGTTGTGAGGTAGCCATTGAGATTGTAGCTGTGGGATGTGTCGCGATTTTGATGTGGCGGGCCACATAGTGTTTGATATGAGTATGGGAAGTAAGGAGGCTCTGCCATCACGTGGAGATAGCGATGGGCGCCGAGGGCCATGGGCGATGAGGGGTGTCGCTCTCATTTGCTTCCTACGCACAAACGAATCGCTCTCTTTCATGCACCCGGAGTGAGAGTGAACTGTTGAACTGCCCTCTTCCCCCCCCCTCCATTCTTCGTCCTTCTTCCTCCTTCCTTCTCCCCTGCCATCCGGTCTCCTATCCCGTGAAATCTCCAGTTTCCGTTGGGATCACTCAACCTTCATGGGATCTCTGGCGTTCGAAATAGCTCGTTTTACTTGTGCCTTCTACTACCTACCGTTGGCTCTGCTCACGTGTGGCGATGAATGATCTGGAGGCCAAGATTGTCGTTCTGGGTTCTCAAGGTAGCGTCTCTTTCCTTGGTTGATGGCTCATTGGCGCTCCTTTATTGATACCCTCCAGGCGTTGGCAAAACGTCCCTTGTCCTCCGCTATGTCAAAAACGCGTTCTCGCCCTCCTCTACCCACAGCACTATAGGAGCCTCCTTCCTGACAAAGCGTGTTGTCGACGACGACACCAACACCGTTGTGCGGCTGCAGATCTGGGACACGGCTGGGCAAGAGCGCTTCCGTAGCATCAGCAAGCTGTATTACCGTGGCGCAAATGCCGGGGTGCTGTGTTACGATATTACTGATGAAGAGAGTTTTGAGGAGATGGGCCGATGGTTAGTGGAGCTGAAAAAGAACCTGAGTAACGATGTTGTGCTGCATGTCGTTGGCACCAAGAGCGACCTGGTCCAAACGGATCCTAGTCTTAGGGCGGTGCCGTTTGAGCGATGTATAGCTTATGTCGCAAACCATCTGTACCCTTCCGCGTCGACACCGACGGGAACAGCAGCGAACAGTGTGACGTCACCAGGAAGCAAACGGTCGTCGGGCTTTTGGGGCCAAGACATAGGCTGGGACACATGTCACGAGATATCGGCAAAAGATGGCGAGGGAGTGGAAGAAGTATTTAGAGTGATTACTCGAAAGCTGGTTGAGCAACGTAACAAGAGGCTAGAGGCTGAGATAGCCGCCGAGGCTGGTTTGACGGCTGTGGCTGACTACGCTAATGGCGGAAGTGGTTATTTTGATGGACGAGGTGTAGATGGAGGGGGGAGTTTTAAAGTTGGGTATGGAGATAGGAGGAAGAGCTGGTTGGGTTTTCCACAAGGGGTGGGTATTTGGGAGGCGGGAGGGGGTCAAGAAGCTGACGGAGAACCACAGGACGTTGGGAGGAAGGGTAAGTGTTGCTGACAAGGAGGATCAAATGGGGGGCTCTTTCCCTTGAGCGGCATGCATCAATTTACATGTGGAGTTATGGGAGCAGGTCGTGCTTTGGACAGCGTGTTGGCGGAGCGTTGTTTGCTCATCGGGTACAGGCTCTATTTCCCGGCGTTTCTCTTAGCATCTTTGAATCTGCCGCATTTCAGGGAGTACTAGTGCACTGGATAAACGAGATATGAATAGTCCATCTTTTGTTCCTGGAATCGCCATGTCCATCAACCACAGGGATGTGAGTGCACGTGACCTCACGATCTCGTGATATCGTTACTATTTGTTTACCCTCTTCTGCTCTGAGGCTGGACAACAACAGGAGAGAATATACCCGCTGTTTTACCATGCCGAACTCCAGCATGGAGCCCCGTACCCATGAGAGCCCGATGGACTTCGAGTGGCAGAATGCTCCCCCTGGTGATCCAACATCTCCTTTCCAGATCTTGAGTGAAAATGCCCGACGGAACGAGCTTCATGGGAAAAAACGTTCGTCTTATCCGATCTCCGACTGTCATTTGCTCTCTTGAAGCCCACACTCCATGCCAGCTAACCGCTCGTTTCTAATGCCCAGGAACCCATAATGTCTTTGACTCGCCAGTGAAGCCACAACTTCCGAGTTCCGCATTTCAGAATTTCTCATTTTCCACACCTAGCGCTGCGAGACCACTCCCAAATGCCTTCCAACGCAACCCGTCGTTCACAACGCCCCGGAAATTTGATACGGAGGCGTTTTCATCCGGTGCTGAAACCCCTTCATCCCCTTACAATGCTGAAGCCGAAGATACCCCCGAAGCTCCAGCGAAAAAAGGTACTATTAGGGGTGTAGCGGCCATGACACCGTTCACCGGGGCTGCACCGGTAGAGAAGTCACCGCTGTTGCTCTCAAAAAGCTCAGGGAAGTGGTGTAATGTTAGTCCTGGGCGAGGGGAGATACGGCGGGGAAAATTCGCGGACACAGTCGGGAGGGTCCGAAAGAGGCCTCGTGTTGGCGGCGACAGGGAGAACCGTTATCATAGCCGTCGTGATGGCTACGACAGTGGAGACTCCTCTGAGGATACCACCTCTCTTAGATATGGCCGCAGGGGCTACTCACCGGACAAAAAGCCTCGTGGTGCCTCCAGCCACCCAATTGGCTCATTCTTCTCCTGGATGGAAGCCCATCCCGGCCTCCCACATGTACTAATAAGCTACTTCCAACTCCTCTGGAACATCACGATAGTGTTCTACATCCTCCACCTTGCCTACGGCTTCGTGAGCACCATCCGCGCAGACGTAACGAAGAAGTCCAACGAAGCAACGGCCGATATCCTCGTCGAGATCGCGGCATGCGCCCAGCAGTTCGTCGACAATAAATGCGATCGTGGCAACAGGGTCCCGGCTATGGAGAACGTCTGTAATACTTGGGAAAAGTGCATGAATCGAGATCCGAAGGAGGTTGGGTATGCGAAAGTCAGCGCTCATACATTTGCAGAGATCTTCAACAGCCTCATTGAGCCGATTAGCTACAAGTCTATGGTATGTGTTATCTATCGTTGGAATCCCAAGTCAATTGCAAACTAATAATGGCCTACGCTCAGTTCTTCATGGTGATCATGACCTTTGGCTTTGTTGCCATCTCCAACTTTGGCATCATTCAGATGCGCAATAAGACCACTCCTCCTCCCCAATATATGCACTCCGCACCTCCTACTCAACGACATTCGTCTGAACATCGCTACCCACCCTATAGCGCACACATTGGGCCTCCTGGTCCATCGTTAGGTGCCATGGCTGGCGAGATGCCCGATAGGCAGATCACGTTTCATTAGTTATATGCTTGTAAGAACTCCCTTATGACTTTCCCTTGGGGATCTATCTTTCAACCTGTACATTCTATGTAAGTTACCTATTAGGACATTGGGAAAATATTCTGGACATCGTAGATAGCCTTTGATATGCTTTGATATGTCTGGTGCGGAGGTGTCTCGAGCCTATATGCTTCCTTTTATTTATTTATTTATTTTTTTGGTTGCAGTGTGGAGATAAAGCAACTTGGGTGGTTGGAACACATGAGAATGTCATTCGCAAACACACACACACACACACACACACAAGAATAGTCTATCTACTAAACGCCGCTGGTTGCCTGCATACGAGAAGTTGTGCTGTGGTTGTAAGAGAGATAAATGATTCAAGAACGAGACGCTGAATTCGCTCGTCTCACCACATCTCCGCTCTCAGGGAGATTGCCCGAGTGGCAACGATGTGCCGTCCCTGCTATGAGTCCTACCCTTCCGGAATTTGCAACAGCCTCCGGGGCGACAACTAGTTGCATCTACCGGAAAGCATACGAAAAACTTCCCGACCGAGTTTGCCGTAGAGATCCACCCACTGGACGGCTTGCCCCCCTTCCTCCAGATCTGCCCTAAAACCTATGAACAGCAAATTAAAACCTTTTCCACACCTTTCCTATGCCACCATCACCGGGAGAGAAAAAGATGCATCATTTCATCAGAGTATAGGAAAAGTAGACTGAGCCCTGCAACAGTGCCACGATAGTCCATCGAATGATACCTTTAAATCCCTCCTCTTCCTGAAGTCATTGCTCCGCGAAATGAAACTGTATGTACTACCGTTTCTTGGTATTCGTGACCTCGGATGCCCATCCCTCAATTCCCTCGCCCTTGGAGCCTACGAGAATATCGAGTCCAATACCTTCCATACCTTGTGTGCTATCCAGAAATGCATGACCACTCATACCACCAGCATTTGCTCGCTTTTCGGGTGTAAGCTCGAGCATCGGGAGAAGGAAATCCGCTATCTTCTTGCTCTCTTCCGGAGAAAAGTGATACTTCTCCCGTAGGACATCGGGAAGGGCCCAATGACGCAAGCGGTGAATATTTCGAAGTTCGCCCTTCCGATTGAAGATTTCTTGCGACCATTTACCAGACATACACAGTGACTTGGGGAAGGGGCCAAGCAACTCGATTATCTGAGCAATGTGGTCGTCGTCTTTGCCATATTTTGTGCCCGATTGAGGGTCAAACAAGTAGTCCCCAGTAATCAGCTCAAACACCTACGAAGGAGTTAGCGGAAGCTGAGAGACGTCCTACTCGTATATTATATACCATCGCTGCCATACTCCAAACGTCTGTGCTGGCACCCCATTTTGCACCTAGTATGACTTCTGGCGAACGGTACTGACGGGTTTGGATATCGTTGGTGAAGTGATGACCAACCCAACATGCATTCCCTAGATCTGCAATCTTAACGGATATGGTGTCACAGGACTGGTCCTCATCGCTCTTCTTTTCCGACATAGGTGACTTGTTTAGCGATATTCCCGAGATGTCTCGAGTCAACAAATCCCTGTCGAGGAATCAGTATATTTTCAGAGTTGGCGAAAGCTCGCACTAACGCTGTCTTTTCTCTCTGCTTATAAACAGCCTCTTCTTCTGCCTGATCCGCTAGTATTTCTTTCGACAAAGGCGAACCTCCTTTAACTAAGGTGCTGTTCGTTAGTCTTTATTGATAGGACGTAATTCTGGCGTAGGGGTTGTTACCCAACTCCTCATTTAGGATCTGATTGAGGCTGCTATGTGAGGTAGACGTGCTGCCTGGATATTTCAACAAGTCGTGACCACTGAAACTTGCATTCAACGGACTTGGGAGTGGTTGACTGCCTGTGATCAGTGTCCGGCGTCTCCGCCGACCATTTCGATTGTCCTCCTTGTCCTCCTTTTTCTTCGGTTCGTCTTTGACGAAGGTTTTGACGATTTGCTCGACATCGCCAATCTCGATAAGGACGTTTTCGGGCTTGAGGTCTGTATGGATGATGCCGCATTCCCGGTGGAGATAGTCAAGGCCCAGAAGGACCTGTTTCGTGATCTGTTTGACAAGCTGCATCGGAATGCCGCGATGGTTCCACCTCTTGATTAGTCCGAGAAGGTTTTCACCGAGTACTTCGAAAACCATGCAAACATGAAGACCATTAGGGCCCTTATGCTCAAACGAATCTAGAAGGCTCACGCAATGCCTCCGGCCAGGGTGATTTGGATTTGCCCCCACGATCTTGTTGAGAAGCTTGATTTCGTCGATTGCAGTCTCGGTGTAATGCGCGGCAGATCTGACGACCTTCAAAGCTACATGCTTTCCCGTCTCATTGTCTCGCGACAGCCATACCGTCGAAAAATGGCCCCATCCTAGCTTGCGGACAACCGTGTATTTTCCATCCTTGAACGTTTCTCCGACAGAAACTGGGTGATAGCCGCCTTTGCAATAGTCCTCAGAATCTTCTTCATCGGCAGTGTTTTCGGCAGGATCTTCGTTGCCAGAAGATGTCGAGGACGGTGAGCGACTGAGTGTTGCGCCCCCATATTGTGGTTTTTGATGCGAAAGCTTGGGTATGTCCGTACTAGCAGGGTTGCTATGCGGCATCAATGTCAGTGATGGTCGCCCCATGTGCGATGGGCAGTTGTCGTTCAACGTATAGATGGCGAAGTCGTAGCAAAACTCACCTGTAGTTACTCAGATTAAATGCGCCGTGAACAGCCGCACTTGTCTCCTGAGCCTGCGACTTCTCCGTCGTGATGATGGGCTTCAGATCCTGACCCTTTCGCCGCTTGTATGTCCCATTCCCGTTTGCGGCACTGGCCACCTGCTTGGGCTTGACTCCCTTAACCTCGCCGTTCATCGTAAATTACGTTGCGTAAGACTATTTCAGTGGTGGGTTGATGGCGGGATTAGGGAGGACGAGTCGTTTGAGGAACTTAGCAAATGACCAAACCCCAACCACCAGCAAGAGATACGGGGAATCGGGAATTAGTAGATCGGGGCAAAGGCGTCCAGACGAGTGTCTAGAGGGCGAGCGCGTCGCAGCCTGCGAGATGCAGAGCCTCCCTTCGTCGAGGGATCGGGACGCTGCTGCTCAGAGGTGCAGTTGCGTTGAGCTATTGCGAGATGGGGGATAGGCGCCGGGTGTCGAGTGTTCCTTGACTGAAGACCACGACGGGCAAGGTGCGCCTCTGATTGGCGTGATGAAATCGATCTCGGCGGTCACAAACAAGCCGCAGCGAATCTGTCTGCACCTGGTGGCAGGCCTGAGGTGCGGCGAGAGGAAGAGCCTGGCTGATGGAAAGGCTGAAGGAACGCGGCCTGAGGAAGGAATTGGGCGATTTGATGTCCGCGATGCTGCCCGGCCTGGGTGCGTGAATTTCCCTATGCGGACCAACCGCGGTGGCCAAACGAGGAACTAGCCACAACAAGCAACACAGCGGCCCCGAATCCAAGCACAACGAGCGGATGCCAGGGCGGATGCCAGAGTCAATGCGGCAGATCTATCGACAGCACACCTGGTCGGTCGCTCTACGTGCACTCACGGCATCTGGGTGTGCGTCCAGCGGGAAACGGTCCTGGTTTGGCGGAGAAAACGAGTATTGGTATGTACAAAGCACTCAGGGCCTCGCTGCTTAATTCATCCTCTTCTGGAGAGCTCTTTGTGCGTTCGAGGCCCGTCTCAGCCCGTCTCAGCCCCCCTAGCCTGGTCGGTTACTGGGCCACAAAGAGCCAGGTGTTCTCCTGGCCTGCTCGTGCGTGTCCTCTACGACTCTATGCACTGTGCACTGTCTATGACGCGTGGAGAGTCCGTGATTCCATGCCGAGTATCAGAGGGAGAAGGCAATCAGCAAAACCCAAGGAACATAGTTTGGCAGAGGAGCCACTGCTGTGGCGCTGGTGCAGAGCCCGGCGAGGACCCCGCCATCGAGGGTCTGGCTTATAGGCAGTAGACAGCTTCACTCTTGCCAGTGCACGGTGGCGAGGGCCTTCTCCAGGCAGGGGCTCTGTGTCTTCTCCACGGAGTAGCCACTCTCGTTTCTTCTGAGCGCCTCAAGTAACTAACGATGGTTCACTTGCGTGATATCGCCATATAAATCCTTTTTTGTAAATCGGTGCGAAATTATAGTACACAAACTGGTGGCTAGTCATACGGAAATCCCAGACATATACAATACACCTCCTCCAACTCCCACAACAATCTATCCAATCTAAGGGAGGGGCTGGGACGTCTAGCGCTACTTGGCTGCAATAGCCGCCGTCCATCTTTGTTCATCCTTCCTGTACGACTGTCAGCACGGCCGCGACTTTGGGATTGCTGCGTAGGCCACATACCCATCGAAATGAAGTAGTTGTGCAAGAACGGGAATCAGCATCTGTTGGAGCTTCTTGTCCTTCTGCTCCAAAAACTGCAGGAGGACATTCTTTAAGTAGACATAATCTATTGCATTAATCCCGGACGAAGGAGCGTCTTTCCTTTTCGCAGTCTGGTCCGAATGCGATGGAGATGACTCGAGAGAAGAACGCGATGACTGTGCCTCAGATCCGAAACACTTGGTTTTCGTAGCTTGGAAGGAACGTATCTCGTCCGCCATTGCCTAGGAAGGTTGCGTTAGCACACAAAAAGGGGTATATGCGAGCTAGGGAGGTGGCCTCTCGTGTCTACCTTGTTTGATTTTTGGAGCTTCTCGATCCGATGCTGCATCTCCTCTGTAGCCTTTCGTAGGTCGGCCTTCTGCCTGTCTAAAGATTTCACCTGCTTCTCACTCTCATCCAACGTATCGCGGAGCTCACTCATTGCCTGCTGCACATCCTTCACTACCCTAGCCGACTGGTCAGCACTTGCCTTTAGTTCATCACGGATCTTCCGCCCTTCGTCCTCAGCTTTTTCCCACTCTGCCTTCTCTCCCTGCACTCTCTTAAGATTGCTTTCCGCTTCTCGGGCCTTGCTCTTAAGCTCCTCGATCTCCCGTGAACGCTTTCTGCCAATCGTACCGGCCTCATCCTCTGCGCGATCCCTCTCTTCAATAGCCACTTCCATTCTCTCCCTCATCTCGCGCACCTTTGCATCGGCCCTTCCCTCAACATCCGCTAATAGCCTCCTCATAGTCTCGCCCTCCCTGCTACGCTCGCTGAGCAGTCGGTGTGCGTCGGCGAGTTCTTCTTCCAAGCTTTCACAACGCCCTCGAGCCTCCTTCATCCGCACACCCATTTCTGCAGTCTGATCACGCATGCTTGCTATCAAGGTCTGAGCACTGGTGTGCTGAGCAGTCTTCAGCTGGATTTCGTCCCGTAGGCCTTCTGTATCGCGTTCTAGTTTTGTAGCCTCGCGCTCCAGATCCCTGACCTTGGATCTCGAAATATTGAGGTCTTCCTGCGCTTTGACGAGATCCCGAGAGAGCCTCTCTGCTCGGTCAATTGCTTCTACCTTTTCGCTTTCAACTATTCGGAAATCCTTCTGCGCCGTCCGGGCATTGTCTTCAGCCTTGGACCTGCTATTGGTTTCTGACCGGACCTTTTCTCTAAGCCTTTCTATCTGGAGGTCCCGGTCGTAGACTTGCTTCTTGAAATCACTAACCTCCTGTCGGAGCTGGCGTTCAATGTCTTCGACCTTCTTCAGTTCGGTCAATTTACCAACCAGATCTTTTTTGGCCACAGTTAGATCTGCGGCCTCCCTTCTCAATGATGCAAGCTCTAGCTGAGCTTTCTGGAGCACTTCCCGAGTATCAGTTAGGTCCTTAAATCTAGATGCTGCAAGCTGTTGGGCTGCTGACAGGTCGGTTTGTAGGGCTGTTGTCTTAAGCTTGAGAGTTTCAAATTCTGCACTTAATCTCTTCAGGGCATTCTCCGATTCCATTCTTGAAGCGTCGCTAGCCCGTAAGTCTGCGACGGTATTTTCCAAAGTTTGGGCGCTCTCTCTCAATGCCAGCTTTTCGCCATCTAGTTGTTTGATCTTTTCCTTGGCTTCAACATACTCCTGCCCAACGTTAATCAGGTCGTCTCTTAGACCTTCCACTTCTTCCCTTAACTCGTCCTCGGTCTTCGCTCGTGTCTGTAGTCTCTCTATTTGAGAGTCTCTATCTTTGATCAGGAGGCGTAGTGATGCAAGTTTCCCCTCCAGTACCGCAATAGACTCGGAACGAGCTTCCAGGGGGGTTAGCGTCCTACCCGCAGTTTCTGTGAGGTCGTCCACTGTTTTGGTAGACTTTGCGGCTTCGGGTGACAGGATATCTGCTGTTTCGGCTGCGCCAGAGGTAGATTTTGCTCCCTTTTTCTTCTTCTTGTTTTTCTTTTTGGAGCTTGCTGCATTGCTATTAGCGTCTCCTCCACCTGCCCCTATGCTTGTATTGCCGTGTTCGTTCGGATCCATCTCCGCACCTGACCTAATTTCTGGGGTTGTTGGGTCTGCCAAACTTGATCCCTTTAGTTCTGGCATCGTAGCTTCAAGCCTTTCAATGATACTGGACTTCTCGTCGAGCTGAACTTGAAGGCTATTCCTAGTCTCTTCGACCCCTTGAATTTGATCCCGTAAGTGTTTGACAATGCCGTTTAGAGTCTGAATCCGCTTTTCGGACTGGCAAGCGTCTGAGCGAAGTGCTGAGGTATCATTCTCTAAGGTGCTGATTTTTTCTTTAAGCTTCTCGCTCTCTTCTTGGTGCTCTTGGTAGCCGGCCCGCTGAGAAGACACCGTCTCTAGCTCCTGCTGAGTGATCCTCAGCGTCACTTTCAGGCCTTCAGCCCTCTTCTCCAGCACTGCACGTTGCTCTTGCCAATCCTTTTCACGCTGTTGGTTCTGGTCTCTCGAGCTTTGAAGCTCTCGAGTAGCTATCTCCAGATTCTTTGCTATGCTTTCGGTAGATTCCCTTGTAACCGCTAGGTCATTCTTGAGCGTTTCCGCCTCAGTTTTCAACTCGCAGATTTCTGCCTCGCGCTCTTTCAATTCCGAGTCGAGACGGGGAACTTCGCTTTCATAAGAGAAAAATTCCTCGCTTTCCTCCTTCGATTCCATAGCGTCGTTAGGGGGTTGCCTAGGAGAGAATAGAGCTTTGCTAAGGATAGACGTTGCGGGAGACTTGACAGATGACGAAGACGGTGAGGTTGTCCCTCCGGCGGAGTCCATTTCGTCTTCCTTGGCCGAGCCTTTATCTCCACTGTTGGGAGAAACGTCTTTCGAAACTTTAGGGGTACCAAACTCGCTGTCCCCCATAGCCTTTCGTATTTTAGCAACTTCGCCCACAGCATCTTTCGAACTCTTCTCTACGTCGGTGAGTTTCTCCTTATATGAATCCCTCTCAGCTGCCACCCTTTTGAGCTCTTCCATGACCATATCACCCCTCAGGGTGATCTGGTTCAGATATTCGATAAGGGCATTGGGGTCGCTAATTGATGTGAGTGGGGTGTTCTCCCTAAGTGCCGTTTCAAAGGGTTCGATGGAGGTGACCCGGGCGTGGGCAATGCGGTAGGAGCGTAGCAATTCTGCCCACCAGTGGTTTAGTCATTCAGTCACAGATTCCTATGTTCCTTGCCAGCAGAGGCGGTACCTTGATATCTTGATTCAAGTTTGTCAAGCTTCCGTAGCTTCACTCGAACATCAGTAGGCAGCTCGCTCATGCTGTTGCCCTTCGACTCTACTTGTTTCCCCCCCGCTTCCGCGCCCGCTTCCTTAGGTAGTTTAGTCCCCTCTGCGCTATCGTTATCTGCTTGGCTAGCCCTCTCCTTGGGCAAAGGAGTCGCCGCGCGACTTTCAACATCGTCCTCCCCAATCACGAATTCTGGCTCGAACTCTGATGGGTCTAGGCCGCCGGCTGCGATATCTCTTTCATTTTGGTCGGGTAATCTTGACCTACCCTGACGCTTAGACGGTGATGCCCTGCGAGAAGATGGCCGCCTAGTTCCTGAACCTGCCCGAGACGGCGGGGATGCGACTTCGTGAGCGGCTGCCTTCTGTCTTGCCTGTTCCTCAGCGATTCGGGAATCTATAGAGGCTTTGAGGCGCTACCCGGTAGATTCTTATTAGTCCACCCACAACTTAGCCAGAGCGGAGAGACTTCATATGAGCGAACCTGAAACATTGCAGCCTTCCCAGCCTAGATTGAACGCCTAGCGTTCAATTTTCGTAGTAGGCGATCGTAGATACCCCCCGTGGAGCACACGCATCTGAGGATAAGTCTCTGTGGTCAACTCAAAGTTCGAGTCTCGAAGGCGTATCATGTCAATAATCTGTCCGGTTGGTTGTGCACGTGATCGCGGCAATTGCATCTACAATTTGCATCGGATTCTACTCACCCTCATTCGTTTCCACGCAACACACGCGGTCCACGCACTAACGGAATGTATTCTTGCTACTGACGATAGGCACAACGATGGTCTTGTTGTGGCCTTGGAGAGTAAGCGTCCAGTCCGACCAGGCGGCGAGTGTTGCTGACGTTGCAGGGTGACGATACCTCTCCAGCTTCTTTCGAGCGCACTCTCTCATTGCTTTCGGCCAAGATTTCTAAGAATGGCTCACAGCTTGACTCTCTGCATCAGAGATCCCGTCGGTTGAAAGCTCTATGGACTTTATACACAAGTTTTGCCTATATTCTGTACTCCATTGTCCTTACACTGGTCTTGGGATGGAGGAACTGGGGTGCCACAGAATATGGTGGAATAATTGGCGGTCCCTTACTGTATGTCGAATTATTCACACGCCTCCCGCAATAATTTATAGCCAAAAGCTAACCAGCTTATCAACTTGGTTCCTATAGAATCTTTTTGGTACGGATGCTCCTGGCGGCGTACTACAACTACCGAATATCTAGCGTCGCGTCCCGCCTCCAGGACCTACATAAGGAGAGGGAATCCACAATAGAGAAGCTCAAGACAGCCACGAAATATGACTCAACGCAGCAACTACTCGAGAAGTATGGGAGTACACCGCACAAAGTGCCCCAGGCCTCGTCGCCCTCTAGGAACAAACAGATACCCGGTCCACATCGCCTTAGTGAGGGGCCCGATTCCCAAGGCCAGCGAAGGCTGCCTCTAGCTCCCCCTGCGACCGCAAACATACCCCGCAATTCACCCACACCCCGGGGGGAGTCTCTTGGCGTTGATCCACCAGGAAAAAGGAGCATTTCACAATATCGGGAATCCCCTTCTACAGCCATTCACCCTGAAGACGCCCTCCTTGAACCAGGACCCCCTGAATTTGCACCTAACGCATTTCCCACTCCATCTCAAACCGCTGCGGGGTACCCAGATGAGCCAAGATGGTACGATCGCATACTCGACCTGCTTCTTGGCGAAGATGAGACACTTCCGAGAAACCGCCTCGCATTGGTCTGTGCACACTGCAGGCTCGTGAATGGCCAAGCGCCACCTGGGATCAAGCGGCTGGAAGATCTGGGTAAATGGAGATGCGGCGGGTGTCAGGGTTGGAACGGCATGGAGGAAGAGGCAAAAAAGATCATCGCCGAAGCGCGGGGCCAGGCGAGGTCGCACGTTAGTGAAGGGAGAGCGGTGGGGCATGCTGGCAGCGAGGAACCTGAAGAAGCCCAGACTGGGGCGGGCGATGCTGTTCTCGTACCTGATGAAGATAGCAATACTATCGAAGAGCAAAGAGATCTCCGAAAAGGGGATGATGTAGAGCAAAATGACGAAAGCGATGATGAGTCGAAACCACCGCCACCGCCACCGCCAAAGCCAAATGGGAGACCGAAAGGCAGTGGGAAGAAGAAGGGCTAGGTTCGCTAGTATTTCAACGATTACCGAAATACCCCTTGTTTTAATGAACTCGATTCCATAGTGAAATAATAACCTGGGTGTTTTCCATGCGCAGCTCTTAGCTCTGCCACAGCAAATATTATAATAATAACCCCATCCTCGCAACAGAATCGCTCTCCCCGCACTCGCTCCAGCTCCCCCTCCCCCCATGAGGCGCTACTACAACAGGTCTACCAATTCATGATGGAATACGTGATCTGGAGAGCAAAGCACGGGACCTTAACCGCAGTAAAACCCAAAGTCGTGGCGGGGATCTCAAATCCACTTGTCATATATCTACTACCATGGATAATTAATGTACACGGCCCACGGAGGAGGAGGAGTCCTGCTAGTTCATGATTCTTCCATAACCCGTATTAAACAGGAAGGAAGGAAAAAAAAAGGAAAAGAGGCTGTAATCAAAACGCCACATGCGACGTTGGAAAAAGGCACCGAATCTAGTCTTCGCCGAGTCGTTGAAGCCCTAGAACGCCGTTCATAGGATATGCCAAACTCCCACCTGGTCTATGTTGAATAATGTAATTCGCCTGTTTAAAAAGTCGGGTCTATTTGCAAGTAGCTGGTTCGATGCTCCTTCCGTCTTCCGTCTCGACGGGTGAGCAGGTGCAGAAAAGGTTCAAGTCACCGTATGCTGAGAACCCATGGGTTAGTTTTCTTGCAAGGAAGGGGTTAGTGTAGGAACAGGACATACAATCGTCTAATCTTGTTACACTAGGCCAGAACTTCTTCTGCTTCAGTGATGGCAGCGGGTATGCTGCCTGTTCCCTCGAATAGGGCCTATCCCAGTTGTCTACCAAGAGGTCTTTCTGTGTATGGGGAGCATTTTTGAGGACGTTTCCCTCTCTTGGTTGCTTGCCTATCTCTATCGCTTTAATCTCCTCTCGGATCGAAATTAGAGAGTTACAGAACCTATCTAACTCTTCCTGGTTTTCGCTCTCCGTGGGTTCGATCATCAGGGTATTGGCTACCGGCCAGCTCATAGTCGGCGCGTGAAAACCATAATCTTGGAGTCTCTTTGCGACGTCAATCGCCTCAATGCCAGCAGAGTCTTTGAATTTCCTAACATCTAGAATAAACTCATGCGCACAGCGAGATGCCGAGTTTGTATGAAGAATAGGGTAGTGTGGGGAGAGGCGCGATAGAATATAATTGGCATTAAGCAAAGTTATTTTGGTTGAATGCGTTAGGCCACGCCCACCTAAACCTCCTATTAGTAATAAGTCTTACCACAAGATATGTCATAGCCATAGTGGAACCCACTCATCATTTTGATGTATGCCCAGCTGATAGTCAGTAGACTCGCGCTTCCCCATGGCGCCGCACTGATGGGAGCGATTGCGTTATCGCCGCCTGTTTTGACAAAGGGGTGTCCAGGCAGGAATGGTGCGAGATGGCTCTTGACCCCTATAGGACCCACCCCTGGGCCCCCACCACCATGAGGTATACAAAACGTCTTATGCAGATTCAAGTGACAAACGTCGGCACCGATTTCGCCGGGAGAGCAAAGGCCTATCTGGGCGTTCATGTTTGCACCGTCCATGTATACCTGGCCCCCATGAGAGTGGACCATGGCACAAACCTCCTTGATTTTCGGTTCAAAAACGCCGAAAGTGCTCGGGTACGTGACCATAATAGCTCCAATTTCATCGCCATATTTATCACACTTCGCCTTCAGGTCCTCCATATCCAAATTACCAGATACTGTCTCGCACTTCAGCGGGACAACTCTCATACCCGCCATCGCAGCACTAGCCGGGTTTGTCCCATGTGCCGACACGGGTATCAAGCAGATATCTCTCTTCTTGCCTGGCTGCGTCTCTAGGTATTTCCGAATGATGCGGAGGCCTGCGAACTCGCCCTGAGCACCCGAATTTGGCTGTACAGAGACTGCATCAAAACCGGTGATTTCTGCGAGGTCGCTCTCCAATTCCCTAATCAGGGTCATGTATCCTTTTGTTTGATCCGTGGGCACAAATGGATGGATTGAGGAGAACTCTGGCCAAGATATTGGCAGCATCTCTGTGGTGGCGTTGAGCTTCATTGTACAAGATCCCAGAGGTATCATAGAGTGTGTTAGTGAGAGATCCCGAGATTGAAGATGGTGGATATATCTCAACAGCTCTGTCTCCGAATGATGAGTATTAAATACTGGGTGGGTCAGATATGGCGACTGCCGTCGAAGCCTAGGAGGGGTGAAAGATGATGGCACTAACTCCGCGAGCTTCAAGTCGTCGGCGATTTGGCTAATGGCGTGAGAGCTAACTTCCGCTTTCTGCTCCGAGAAGTTTCCAAATATCGACAGGATATCGCAGAGGTCCTCGATATCGACGGTCTCGTCAACCGTGATGCCTACTCGATTGGCATCCACAATCCTCAAGTTGATTTCTTTATTGGTGGCTCCCCAAGCCACAACTTTCTGTGCATTTCCCTCCCCTACACCAACAACTACCGTATCAAATAATACTCGTCCATCGTCTCCCTTCCCCCTGCTACCAGTCCCAAAGCCCATTCTCCTAATTCCTTCTTCTATAACCCTCGCACCCGCAATAACCCTCTCAGCAATCGCTTTCAGTCCCTGTGGTCCATGGTAGATAGCATAGAAAGCACTCATGTTTGCCAAGAGAGCTTGCGCGGTACAGATGTTGCTAGTCGCCTTCTCCCTCCGAATATGCTGCTCTCTTGTTTGGAGAGCCAACCGCAAGGCTCTGTCACCAAGCCTATCTTTGGACACCCCAATCACGCGGCCTGGGATTTTGCGCTTATACTTATCACTGCATGCGAGGAAAGCAGCGTGAGGTCCCCCGTATCCGAAGGGAACTCCGAAACGCTGAGAATTACCAAAAGCGATATCTGCACCAAACTCGCCGGGGGGGGTCAAAACCGTTAATGCCAAAAGGTCCGTAGCGACACAGAATGTGGAGCCTTGCTTGTGAACCACATCTGCTAAACCCCTGAAGTATTCAACCCCACCCTCGGTATCTGGGTACTGCACCAAGACCCCTACCAAATCATCGGCGATCTCCCTTACAAGCCCACTTCCATTGGCCAGAATATCCCCGACTAGTATCCGAATCCCAAATCCCTCTGCTCGAGACTGTAGCACAGCAGTGGTCTGTGGATGGACAAGATGGGAGACCAAGAACGTTTTATTCGCGCGGTTCTGCCTAGTAGTGGGAAGGGCACCCAAGGAGACTGTCATGGCTTCGGCAGCAGCTGTTGCTTCGTCAAGAACGGAGGCATTGGATATCGAGAGGCCAGTCAGGTCCGAAACTAACGTCTGGAAGTTCAGCAGGGACTCGAGGCGCCCTAGAAGCGTTGCCAGAGTTAGCGGCAAATCCATTAGACGGGGGGGGGGGGCAGAGCTTAGAGTCTTAGAGTGGGGTGGGTGAGGTGTTCAGCAAACCTTGGCTGATTTCCGGCTGGTACGGTGTGTAGCTAGTATACCATCCAGGTCCTTCCAGAACGTTTCTCTTGATCACCTCTGGTACTCTCGTCCCAGCGTACCCACAGCCAATATAGCTTCTGAAGACCTTGTTCTCCTTCGCAATCTGTCGTAGTCTTGCCACCAATTGACTCTCCGTGAAGCCCGGGGCCTGGGCCATAGAGGTTGCGGACGGCCCGTTAATCTTCAGGTCCCTTGACGAAAGGACATTTGCCGGCAGCACCTGGCTGATAAAATGGTCCAGCGATTCTGCCGGAGGGTTGAGAGCCTTGAGCATCCTCTCTGTTGACAATGGCGACGGGCCAATGTGTCGCCTGGCAAATGTGTCCAACGGTGCGAATATTGACTGCTGGCTATGATCCCCGCTGGCCACATCTGTAGCCGAACTGGAGTAAAAGGTTCTCCGCAATGGGATACGGGACGCATAGGCTGAGCACAGTTTCTGACGATTGGCGGCACGGAACGCCATCCTGGCCGGAAGGCGAGCAGTGACTCGCACACATACAACAAGGAGCCCAGGAGTGGCCAATGCAGACCGTGGACCGAAATGAATGGGGGGCACGCAGGATAAGAAAAAGCGAAAAGGAACAAGGGGAGAGAGAAGGGAAGAGAGAAGGGAAGAGAGGAGGGAAGAGAGAGGGGAAGAGAAAAGGGAAGAGCAAAACGCAAATGGGTATTGTACTTTGTGCTCCGTGCTCCGTGCTCGCTCCGTATTATATCCTACTGGAGGCAAACCGGGGGCCGGATAAACCATGGGACGCCACAGATATTAACAGCTATTTGGGCACATCACAAGCAGCAGCCCGCATGTAGCCGACGCAATGGCTAGCCACCACCGCGCAATTCTGCGCCAGTTGCAGTGCCAGCACTACTGCCCGATGCCTGCTGCCCCGGGAGACTGGTAATTTCTGCAGGAACTCGGCCACAGAGAAACATTTTCTGCTTTTCGAGCCCGCGCGCAGAGAATAAAAAATAAAGGATTGAAAGAGCCCATGGCCGGCTCTTGGGGATACCGATCAACAGTACATAAAGAGTAGGATAATAAAGGTGAACGGTGTGAATGGGGGTCGGGGGGGGGGGGGGCGCGCGCTGGCCTAGCGCTGTACGGAACGCAAAACTGGCATTACGTCGGACAAGTCGGGTTGGGTGGGTGTATGTACTGTACATGAACTCTGTGCCCCGGGGGTGTACTATGTATGTAACCAGGTACAGAGTACATTGCTGGTGAGCCGCGGGAGATTTCGGGAGCGCGATAAGGGCGAGAATGCAGGCACGTCCCTTCCGGCACACCGCCGCAAAAAAACGACGGAGATATTGGTAGAGAGTTTGACATCAGCCAGGCCCGCAGCAGCAGCAGCGATGGGATGCCCATCTGCACGGACAACATCCTCTGTGCTCTGTGATCCGTGCTCTAACTGTGGCGGCAGAGAAATTTCCAGCCTCTCGGAGCGGCTCATTACCGTTGTGGAGATAAGCGAGTACGAGTTCGAGTTTAAACTATTGTGTGTATGTACATGTACATGTACCTATCTATGTATGTGTGTATGTATGTATGTATATGTACAGCCATCCTCCCAGAAGTCTCCGGACACCACCTTGGGCCCGCTAAAGAAGCAAAGTGTCTGGAGACTTCTGGCAGCTGGCTGTACAATATACACAATATACGGCGTCGGCGTTATGTATACTGTACGTATGCTGTATTCTGTCCTCTGATACAAAGGCTTCCAGAAGCTCTTTGGAAAACCCCCCTTCCCCCCCCAAAAACGGGCACTCGCCTAGCTGCTGACTACTTGCTGACTCCTTCATTTTTGTCTTCCACTTCTACTCTGTTCCGTAGCCCCGAACCTTTAGTTCACATGAGGTAAGATGCGCTGTCTGTCGCATATTATACGTAAGACTACAGAGGCGCTCTCCGTGCGGAGTACAGAGTACATACGTGTAAGTACATATCTATACGTGCGCATCACGCGCTACTTCCGACCGGCTGGTCTCGTAAGGATCCGCGTCCATTTTCCCATCCATTGCTGCTGTGGGCAGAGCAGCAGCTGGGCCGGCCACCACGAAATGCTCCGCAATCAGTCGCTCCTCTGTAGTTCCTCCGCTGTCTCCACTAAAATTTCAAAAGCACGTTTAACGTACTTCTCCTCTGCTTTTGGGTTCGCACTGACCACACGAATAACATAGGTCCCTCTGACAACAGCACTAGTAATAAATATCTCGGCCCGACTATTGACCGCTTCATAGACCTGCTTAGTCAGGAGGTTTGAGTCAATGAGAGCTTGGGAAATAGCATCGGGCGTGAAGCTGTTTGTGTAGGCCTCGAGAGCCTGGTTCGACTGGGCCGTGGCAGGCGATTTAGAGTGTGGAACCACGCTAAAAACCGTGAGGGCAAAGGCAGCGGGGGTAAGCAGCTTGAAGAGGTCCGGTCGGCTCCGGATCATGGAACAGAACAGTTCGCCGAGCCCGACCGTGCGTCTAATATGGTTTTTCAATCCCTCTACCCCATAGGTGCGCATCACAAACCAGATTTTCAGCGCTCTAAATCTCCTCCCCAGGGGTATTTGCCAGTCCCTATAGTCGGTAACGAGACCCGAATCGGAGAACTCGTTCCGCAAATACGATGGCGTAACGGAGAGAGCGTCGATTAGATGCTTACGGCGTTTGACGAAAAGGCAACTTGGAATCTGTCAGCCAGCGGGCTCTGGGTTTCGCCCGTTGAGGGGGGCCTTAAATGGGTCGAGATATAGCTACCTAGCATCGAAGTTTGTCAAGAGCCATTTATGCATATTCATATCAAAACTATCGAACGTGCCCATATGCTGAGTGAGATACTGATATTCCTCACACACTAGGGCAGCGCCAGCATATGCAGCATCTATATGTACCCATATTGAGAGGTTGTCTCGAAGAACCTCCGCAATTTCGCCAAATTTATCCACGGCACATGTAGTAGTGGTCCCTGGAAGTCACGTCAGCCCGTTCCCTTGCACAGCGCGATACCAACGGGTTCTAACCTAAAGAAGCTGTGAGATAAAACGGCTCTAGCCCCTCCAGTTTGCACTGATCTATCATCTTGCGAAAATTTTTGCCCGTCAAGATGAAGTTATCCTCCAATTCCGCAGGGATAGCTCTAAACTTTGTACCCGCGATCAACGCTGCCTTCTGCGTACAGCTATGGGCCATTTCGCCCCCTAGGGCTACCAGCCGACCCCTCTTTTCATCCATGGCCTTCTCCCTTTCCGCGCCTTCCAAGTGTGCAGTGGATTCCCTCAGGTACCTATCGCGAGCAGCAACCATGACTGTAACCACAGCTTCTGACGCAGAGCCCTGAATGACCCCACCACCCTCTCCAGAAGACAGGAAGGAAGGTGGGAGATTAAGAAGATTGGCCAGCCAGTCCAGGACGATAGTCTCCAACTCCGTGATTGCGGGCGAACACAGCCAATTGAAGGCTGCAGCCGTGAATGCGGAAGAGTAGAGCTCACCTAACATGCCAGGGTAAGTGGAGGACGCCGGGAACCATGCCATGAAGTTTGGGTGCTGCCTTGAGCAAGGTATGAGCACACGCTCTAGCCCAGATCAATCGCCCAAGAGAATCGCACCAATGGGTTAGGCCTGGCATGATCTTTGCCTCAATATCCCTTTGGATGTCTCCCCATTCCTCTCCTTCTCGGGGCGGCCCACCCGGGAGGAGGTTCTTGAGATATCCCGGTTCCACCTCAGACACAACTCTACGGTCTCCGATGGTATCATAGTAATGTATTACTGATTGAGCAATTCAGCAAAGTCGCGTCCGCACGGCAGGGAGCGGCAGTCTATGACAGACTTTCGTCAATTGCAGCGTGGGCTGCCCTTCTAAACTGGGCTGAATCCATGGCGCGACAACGGGCAGCACCCCGAGCTAGCACTAGAGGTCTGGTTTCGCCAGGTAGCGAAGGGAGAGACTTGGGAGACAACAGAACGAGGATTCGATCAGAGCCATAGTGGGGCAGGCCACCAAGTTTATGTTGCGGGAGGCAAAAAATAGCATCTCTGACTACACACAAAGCCCGCTAGGACAAAAGAAAGAGGCCCACAGGAGGCCGGGATTAAGTGGATGGTTAGTGGGTGGTAAGTGGCCAGTTCGTTTCAGTTCTGGCTGCTATTCTACTGCGCACGCCGGAGCGATGAGATAAAAGACCGAAAGTCCGGCCGACCTGCACGGGTCGGGCTGATACGCAGCCCCGTTCCGCCATCCGAATGACAAAGGAGTTACGTAACAGAGTCCGGCCCATGTGCGCTGACTCAGATCGACACGGGTCCCTCGCCTCCTTCCCTTCCTGTGCCAGTGGGGTGGACCCATCCCCATCATTTGTCATCAACGTCTGACGGTTGGGGCAGAGAGACCCGTGCAATACTAGAGCACAGGTCCGTCCTGTTGCGCGGAGCAGAGCAGTGGTGGTACACGGGCCGGGGATTGGTAGGTAGATAGATAGCAGTAGACCTAGTGGACCTGGTAGACACACACATCCTGCTCTCCACACGCCGCCTGCCGGTGCTGGCTGCTGCGGCTGCTGGAGGCCGCGCTGGCTGAACAAGCAACGGGGTCGAGTCTGGGGCACAGAGTGCTCGTGTTGTATGTATGAGTAAGAGCAGAGCAGAGCAGAGCGCTGACCGGGTGCGGGCTGGCTGCGTTGCGTTGGGATGCGTTGCGTTGCGTTGCGTTGCGTTGCGTTGCTGTAAATGCCCCATCCCATCCCATCCCATCCCCTCCCATCCCCTCCCATCCCATCCCCAGTCGTGCCAGTCAGTGCCAGTGCCAGCCAGCCCAGCCAGCCCAGCCAGCCCCCAGCCAGCCCAGCGCCAACCCCGAGTGCCACCCACTCGCTCCCACGCGCTCTCCCTCCTCTTAAGTAGCGAGTGTCCCCCCATCTCCCGTTGCTGACTGGTTCCTTACATCACCCACCTCAACTCTGCGGCAGTTCCCACGGCAGGTACATCCGCGCCCCGAACGCGCGAAATCCGCATCATCATCATCATCGTCGTCGTCGTCGCCCTCTGTCAGCAATCTTGACTCGAGACTCTAGCTCTACTACTCTATACTGCGCTGCACCCTCTGCACACTGCGAGACTGAATTACACTAAAATCTCCCGCTCCACTGTCCGACCATAGAATATTCTCCGCCGCCAGATCCACTTAGAAAATCGTATTGATTCCATTTGGTGCAAGCCCCATAACTGCCTCCTGCAGACTCGCTGCTCCGCTCGGGAATCTGGTTTTTACCAGTGCTCTCCGCCCAATAGTCGCTTTGTCCGCGAGCCTTGCCGGTGGCTGCTACAGCTTGCGTCTTCCGTCTGGCCGATCGCAGACCATTTGTCTCCAGGCAGGCGGTTGATGGTCGAGCGCAATCCCAGTGTGACCATCCTCCGGCGATTATGCAGCCAGCACTCGCACCGGCTCCTCACCCAATGCAGAACACAGCACAGGTAAGCCGATGCATTAACACCGTGTGATTGCAGAGCCGCCCAGGGCTGACGGACTCTCTTCCGCTAGGAAAATGCTGCAGAACAAAGTTCGTCATATCCACAAGCGCAGGCCCCGTCAAAAACACAGGAGCTATACGCTGGACGGTTCAGCACTGACCTGGGTTGGATCGCAGGTTTAAGAGAACACCTGCTCGCTCAGGTGCAATCGCCACAATCGTCCGCGCCCCCCAACATCGAGAACATGCGGCCATCGAGCTCTGCGAGCCCACACGACCAAAACATCGACCCTGCCATCGCTGGCACGGGCCTGACCCTAAGCGGCACAAGTGCAGAGAGTGGCGGCGATGACAACAACGGGTATGGCTCTACCAAGAAGGGTGGAAAGCGCGAGTTATCAACTTCAAAGCGTGCTGCCCAGAACAGAGCTGCTCAGGTACGTTCCGAATAGCAGTGTTACTTGTTTCTGGCTTTTTTGAGTCTGGCGATGTGCGTTGAGGCGACGTCGTTATGTGGTGATACAGACAAGTGAAAGTCCCAGATTCCAAACCTTTTGTTTCATTTTCGCGAGGTTCACAGTCAGCAACGCTTTGACATGACGAGAACGATTGCTTACGTAAACCGGTTGGTATAGCGCGCATTTCGCCAGAGGAAGGAAGGCCATATCAAAAAGCTGGAGGAGCAAGTGAGGGATCTACATGCACTGGAAGAGAACTACAAGGCCATTCAAGCGGAAAACTACCAGCTCCGCGACTACATCATCAACCTTCAGTCCCGCCTTATTGAAACCCAAGGCGAGCTCCCCCCGCCACCGCTCAACATTGACCTGAATCAGCCCAGACACGACACGCTACAGCACCATGGCCCAGCCCCCACTGCACCAATGGGAGCGTCGGCTGTGAGCCAGTTACAAGCCTCTGCAGCACAAGCAGTAGCAGATCTTGGGAACGGGAAGCATCACCACGAGGAAGCTGCGTACCTAACCGGCGAGGTGTACCCATCAAAGAGACTAAAGAACGGAGAGAGTGTGGGGATTGCACCAGGGGCGGAGCCCGGAACGAAACTAGAAACGAATAGCAATGGCATTTAACGGAAGTTGGCTGACGTTTGCGTAATGGTTTATGAGAATGTATTTTTCTTGCGTCTGGAGTTTTGACTGTCATGGGGAGATTCGGCTCCAAGGTGTCGTTTATGGACACCCGTCCCCAGGTTAAAAAAAAAACACACAGAAGCCGGTCGAATTTTTCGTTGAATTTACATGCATCCCTGGGGTGGGTTTACTCTTTTTTTTTTTCTTTTTTTTTTTTGCTCATCAAGTGCTTCTAAGATAGACTAAAGTCGTTGTTTCCTTGGACATCTCTACTTGGGCGGAGCCCCGAGTGCAGAGCAGCTTCCCCCCCCTGGCAGCCAGTGTGTACAACGACTCACCCCCGAGCGAGTGATGCCAGGATTTGTGCACTACTACTACTACTACTGCTGCTGCTGCTGCTGCACCCGGTCTTGTAACGAAGACGCTCAAGACCAAAAACGTCTTCTTATATTTCTTTCGTCGCCAGGAGCACGGCAATGGTTATGTGATCAGGATCTGTATATTAGGTATATCCGACTCGAGTTCGGCATGGTTCTCTACTGTATACCAATATCGACAACATGAGGGCGCAATTCTGTTATGAGCATCTTCAGTTTACAGGGGACAAGACATAAATCATCAGAACCATGAGACTCCGCCCGGTCAATACGATTGTCTTGGTTTCCATTTGCTAAAGGCGCTACGGAACTCAACCCAGTGCTTTATGGCCGACATACTTCGATTACATCCGAAGATAAGGCTGAGGACAAAAAAAAAAAAAAAAAAACAAACAATCCGGTGATGCACTGTGAGCATCATTGGTAGGCGTTCCCGAGGTTACTCTCCTAGTTGACAGGTTAGTTATTGAAAACCCACAACGAGCCGCAATAGCCTATAGAGAAATAGTTTCGTGGCATAGTCAAGGCAATTACCTTCAAGTATTCCCCACCCTTTTCCAGATATTCCTCCCGTGTAACAGCTGCCGCTTTCCACTCTGGCCCGCAGGACCACTTCGCAGCTCCTCTCCACGCATCCATAATGGGATCCTTGGCTGGTCGAACAGCCAAGGGGCTCTCCGCGGGCAAAACAGCACGCAGCTCGTCCCGTAGCCTCTCCTCAAATCCTTTAAACATAGTATTCCCGCCCGTCAAAAATACATCTCTCAGAATTTCAAACCGATGATCGGCATTGGATATCCTCTGGAGGACGATGTCGGAAGCCACTTCCACGATGCCTGCTTGGTCAAGACCAGCGATTGACGGTTGGAACACAACTTCCGGAACGCGAATCCTCTCAACATTGAGATGGATCTGGTGAGTTTCCCTCTGGCTTTCGGGGTCGAATGGCCATGGGCCCCGTAGGAAAGCATGCATTAGACTTTTTGTCCAGTCAGATTGAGCATCGAGAGTATGTTGCTCCGTAAAGTTTGGATCGTATTGCAACAGCTGAGCTTCCAGGTTCTTGACACTGGTGTTGATGTCTTCCTCCTCATCATCTTCGCTCTGGTTGCCTACTGTGATGCTTCGATACACCCCCCAGTCATCATCATTTGCACCAAACGTATCCTCATCACCACCACGCCTTCGCTTCTTTGAATTCGGTGTGTCCGAAGCAAGATTCGCTATACTCTTCATTCGCATCTGACTGGCTAGTGATTTGCGGTTACTAAGGTCAGCCTTGAGTCGCTGGCGGTCTTTAATCTTTTGCAGGAGGGCCTGTGCGCCATCCGGTAAGCAAAGGATCCGAATGGCTGAGGTGGGGAACAGAGGAAATGGCACTGGGATAACAGCAACGTACCTCTCGGGCAGCCCTGCGTTCTTGAAGCCATCCTTCCAGGTCATTCTCTCGTCTTTCTCGATCCAACCTCTCTTCTTCTGCCAGCCTCGCTTTCTCCTTTTCCTTTTCAGCCTTCGCCCTCGCTCGAGCATCATGGTTAGATTTCATCAATTTTTGGTGTCGTTTTTGCTTCAGGCCTGCTTCATCCAACTCCTCATCCGGTATATCAAGAAGAGGGAATGTTGGTTGATCCTCCTCCTCATCAATTTCAGGTCCTCCTACGTCTTTGGTCCTCGCCTTACGTATTGACTTATCAAGCTCTCGAACGGTCCTTTCAAGTTGCGCCTCGTCTTTGAAATCATTGGACTCCAGAAGCCTTTTAAACTCTTTTTTGCTTTCTGTGTTCGCCTTCTGTTGAAGCTCTTTATAATACTCAAGTTCTTGCTCTTTTTTAATAAGCTTCATGTGAGAATTAGCTATGATTCTCTACAATCTAGAGTTCAGGAATAGCGGAAGATACCTTCTCAAGTCGCATTTTCGCAGCCTGCTCTTGAAGTCTCCTGCCACTCTCTTTCCTCTTCTCTGCTATCTTCGCAAGCTCTTCTTCGCTCTTCTGGATGATAACCTGTTCTGTGAATGGAAATTGAACCACATGGTCCCTTTCCTCAAGTCCCGACCAGTCAAGAAACCCGCCTAACTCCTGAATGTAGTCATTTGAGACGTAGCAATGCTCCCGGACCATACTCTCAGCCTGAAGGCTGGTGAGCTTTCCGGGGAAATTTGGATATTTGAGCTGAAGAAGCTTAAGCAAGTATTCAGCGCTCTGGGAGCGGCCCCAGTTGAGGCGAGTTGCATGTGAAAGCATAGCCTTTGAATTTACTACCGGGATGAGGTGGGTAGAGCTGTGCGAAGAAGATACCACGAGGCCAGTTTTACCGCCATTGTACCTGTACGAAAAGAGCGAATCGATGCCGTAGGCAAGCGATGGTGCAGAGTAGCATTCAAATATAATTTCAGTCATAGCTTCGGGGTTATGAAAAGTTAGCAGCGCTGGGCTTTCAAAACGATATTCTTTTTCAAATCCAAGGAAGGGTGTAGGAGAATGACTGACTCTTTCTTGAATATCCCAAATTTGCCACAGGTTCAGTCATGACAATTGGCCTCCCAACACCCCCATCTTTCCCATCGACACCAAACTTCAGAAATATATAATCTAGCATACCTTCCATTACATCCCAATTACTTACTATCCCACTACCGGCCTCAAACGCATTTCTTGATTGCTGCCGAGCATTTTGATCCGCAAAGACATCAGAACCAACAAACGTGTAGGTTTTAGAGAGCTTTCTGTCCCTGTAACGCGACATGATCGGGGGAAAAGACAGGCGGGGAGATTTGTCAAAAGACCATCCGGCTCTAGCGGAGGAAGATCCTGGAGAGAGGGAATTTAGCAGATTTCCATCTTGGACGGAGAGAGACTAGCAACGAGACAGGGAAGTCGCGAGGGCAAACCCCAGAAGGTCATAGTTTACCATTGTCAATGACAATAGCACTTCCCTGGAGGCCACCGCGGGAGGAAAGCTGATATCCATCTGGCTCAGTTGGTCGGAAGCTGTCGAACGGAGGCTCAGGCACACTCCACACACGGGGTGGTGGTTTCGGAGATTGCTGCCTTGACGGCATCGATGAAGGGAGAGTTGATTGAGGCATCTCGAACAATTCAGCTTGATGCAGTCACGTCATAGCGTTGTCCCGAAAATGCGGGTCGAATGAACAGAATTGTGTATTACGGTAACAATATGAGCGTGCATTAGGTGCTATTCAATCGCTTGCGCTTCTCGCGCTTAGTAAAGTGCCATCGCCCTCTCTAGACTTGTGCAATACTGATTCAAGTACTTAGCACGCAAATCACCGAATCACCAACCCAAAACCCCCCTATGATGGGTCCTTTAGGCTGTCGGTAGCTAACAACAATCGTAGACAGTCAGCCAATTCATGGGGAACCGAACACCAACTACTAACCTTCAAGGTGAAACAGCACATTCGATTGGTAGTTCCGGAACATCTGTGCAACAAGTTCCACGTCGACATTATGGATATTTATTTCCTGTAAGCCTTTAGAAAACGAGCCGTTCTAATCTCTAGTCACCTGGACCGACCTGGAGATTTTTGTTCAGCATCACGACTGCTTCATTCAATTTCTCCTGTGCCCATCATTAGAACTCTCCGAGACGTGCATAACACGCTCTCCGACCTACCACATTCGTGATGATGCGCGACAATAGCAAGTTCTGCTGATGTTCATGCGGACTCTCCTGCTTACCCAGTTAGCGTAATACATTGCTCATGGCTTCGGGGCCATTGTCATCGCTAGCCGCACCATCGATCTAGAGCTATAAACAATGCCAAAGGAAGCCGGGCAGGGCACTCGCGTTAGATGTTAGAAATAATAACGGGGAAGACGTGTCGCGGGAGGGCTGCCTCGTCTCTCGCACATACGCCGCTTTAGCAGGGCGGGTGTGCGTTGTGTGTGGAGAACAGAAAGTCATACCAGCACCGAGATCCTGCTATCCAAGATCCCCGATTTTACGCCGTCCCATCAATTACAAGAAGAGAAAGCACTTGTTGAAGGAACTACCCTCTACCTACTCCATACCTCTGTCACGAACCCCTTTTGAGCCACCCGAACACAACCAGCGCGAAGCGGACACAAACCAGCTGCCGGGCTCAAATCTTCCTCGTGGAAGCCAACCGCACTCACCATGGCACCAACTGCCAGCTCGGACGATCCTCATCTTCAGCTCCTTGACAAACTCGATATCACCACCTTACCAAGGATGTTCCGCAACCCGGCCTGGAAGCCGCCGCAGCGACGGAATAAGAACATTAAACAGATTCTATCAGATGCCTCTCGCAAAGAGGCTTCACTCCTTGCGACTCAAAATAACAGTGGCTCGTCGACCCCTTTACCTCACGGCTCCAGCAATGCTTCAACTACAGGCAATAGTGCGTCTGCACAATCCAATATAGCCCAAGCGGCACAGAACCTCCGAACGCTCGTCTTGGACCGAAATGGCCACAATGTCTTTGCCGCTGGACCTGTAGCTACATACACGAACATCGAATCACCACCGTCATTACACCCAGCGCACCAAAAACACTACTGCGATATCACAGGACTACCAGCACCCTACACTGACCCGAAGACGAGATTGAGATATCACAACACCGAGGTATTTGCGGTCGTGAGAGGTTTCCCACAGAGTGTGGCCGAGCAGTACCTTGAAGCCCGGGGAGCACACGTAGTTTTGAAGTAGAAACTGCTACATCAAGCCGGGCGGCCACCACGCCCATGGGACCAAAAGAGATTGTGAGTTAGTCGACATGGCGTGCTGAAAACGGGAGTTGACTGGGACCCCAGATTCCCTCTATCCATAGAAACCACCCTTTATTCCCAAAGCGGTCCTTATAGACACAAATCAGGTGTCACCATGAAATTACTTGTTACCAAGATTCGGGTGAATTTTCTCCTAATTTCAATTAGATACCTTCTAAAAACATTTCCCAAATCGAATTGTAAGGCCCGCAAAGTCAAGCCCTATCTATACGCCTCCATCTCTCGAAAAAGGCTCAAGAAAACGCTCCGGCTTAATTGTGACCTCGAAACGTTTCTTAATCTCTGCCCGTAGAATTATACCGATAATCCCATGTAATCAAACATGATCGGGACTCAGTTGCAGCAACACATTGTAACCGCCTTCAGGGCCTTGATCCCATTCATAGATGGTATAAAAAGTGTTGAAAGAATATGAGCCTGGGATAAAAAAAACCTCTCGACAGCTTCGGGAGTCAATTGTCACAGCAACAATACCCCACGGGAATAACACACATAACTAGGGCACATCTTCCAAGGAAGAGATATATGTTATCGGTTTCTTGAAACTCAAGCCTATTCATGCGGCCGGGCGGATTCCTAGATGCCCGATGATAGGATACCGCCAGCCACAGACAACACACACTCCCGTCCTACCCTACTCCTAGCAGACACCGACTTTGTAGTAACTGATAGCCTATGTCAGGTTAGGCGCCATCATGCACGCAGCCAGCGCGCAGACCGAGGATCAGTGCAACGCCATCCCAGGACAAAGTAGACGGAAACCAGCGGTGGCACGGAAGACGCGGAGGAAACCTCAATAGTTCAGTAGACATGGCCGTTTCCAGGATGCTATGGTGCGAGTGGGTGCAGATCGCGGGGTCGGATGTGGTGGCGCGATACTGTGAAGGGTATCGGGGCCGGTGGGTAGGGTGTTCTATTCTGCTTGGTGTACTACCCACGGGCCCCGATAAGTTCCACAATACACAGGAAAGCGTAAGCTAGCTACCCGCGCCAAGTAATGGGGCTGGTTCCAACCGCGAGACCCAGGGAAGGGAAGCAGGAACAAACAACATATCCACCCATGTGACACTACCCATATCATCGGGAAAGGCGAATGAGCGGACCCTTGGTATAAGCTTCTAGCACCGCAATTATCAGTCGATCGGTTTGCTCTTGAGTGCTGTCCCCAATGGGAGTCATGTCGACGGAGTTGGCAACCCGGTTTCTCGCAACACTCTTGAAGCCATGTTTGGTTGCTGGGATTGAGTATGCGTGCTTCCTTTATGAGAGGACAAGCACGTTTCAAACAGTCTCAATGTTGGCGGGGGTCTTCAACGCTGAAAGGATCAAAATACATCTCGGGCAACGACATATGGCCTGTGGCATCCGACATCCATATTCCAACAGCCATGGCTTTCGGGATAGAGCGCAGCGTGGCATATATCCGCCCGTCCCCAGCCGCCTATAGTGATTCTGCTGTTAATTATTTCTACATGTCTGACACACAATCTTCTGAGCGTTTATCTGAGAGTCGGAAGGGGGGATACATCGACACTCTAGCGTTCTGGGATAGCTTATCAAATATCTGGTTGACCAAATACGCGTTGAGAGAGCTAGACCGAAGGAACGCCAAAACTCCTCCACATTCATCATCCCGACGAGCTCACCAGCCGGTCACTCGAAACTTCCTCGCTCAAGTGAAGAAACGTCGCAAACCTGCCCAATCCGTCGGCGATTTCCTCCGCAACTGTACTCCGAAGATGCTGAAGGACATGAAGTCGTTTTCTAGACATGGTGGTCCAGATATGTCGGATATTATAGGCGTATCTATAATGAGATACCGAACGTCTGGCTGCGAGAGCTGACCATACTATTTAGCACCCAGAACCGTCCGGTTCGCCCGAAGACGCGATGAGATCGGAGAATTCAAGTCGTCATTCCCAAGTTCGAGAACGGGGTCTCTCGTCCAGGACCGAAGCCGCAGGCACGATGAGCTTGAATCGTTTAAGTCGTTCTTCCCGAGCTCAAAAACGGGGCTTCTCGTTCAGGACCAAAACCACAAGCGCGGCAACAGTTGCCAAGAGTGGACCCGCAGATGCCAACTACTATCAGAAATTCGTAGACTGTGGCATCTATCCTTATGGATATAGGTTCCCGGATGGTAGTCTACCGCTATTACCCCCTGAATGGGAAGAGATCAACCAACGACTTGCGCGGCCTCAGCCATCCCTTAGATTTTCGGAAGAGATGCACCGAGAATTCATACTAGCAAATGCACAAGCGTTCAATGAGGAGGCAGTTAAAGACTCTGTCCTTCCCACTATGCTGAAAGCCATGGGAGCTTCTAGTGAAGCTCAAAGAGGTATCTTATTCACGAATATCGACCCTATAGCGGCTGGTATTTCGCAGGCCAAGCCAGATTACTACTACGGCGCACAGCCTGAGCTGATCCACCCAGACGTCCGCAACAACAAGCAGCTCAGTAAGCATATCATCCCTTCGAAACATGCTGAGCTTCCCCTCGTGCCAAACTTCTCCCTGGAAGCAAAGGGGCCGGATGGGCTATTATCGGGGGCCATACGGAAGGCTTGCCATTATGGCGCGTTAGGCGCGAGAGCCATACACAGCCTTGAGACATACGGGCAAGATCAGCCGATCTACAACAACAGCGCCCATACCATTTCGTTGACCTACCACGGCGGCACGCTCACGATGTATGGCCACTCTGTTGCTCAGCCGAACGGCCCTGGGACGCAGCCTGAGTATTACACGCATCTGCTGGGTAGTTGGGCCATGATTGGCGGCCGAGATAGCTTCCATCAGGGAGCCATTGCATTCAAAAACGCTATGGACATGGCAAGAGAACACAGGGACGCTGCAATTGCACGCGCAAACGAGATACAGACGAATAACGATCGTGAGGAGAATACCGAAGATGAAGAAGTGGTGGGCTTTCGAGATTGGGGGGGGGGGGCGGTTTTTAGATTTTTTCTCACTCTGTAGTCTTCCAGGGGAAGCCCTGATTTTTACTTTTTTTTATTTTTATTTTTATTTTTTTTCTTCCGATGGGGTAGCACATGATCGTCTTTTCGTCCCAATCAATGAGATAGCTCCAGACAGTATAGAATAGATATAGAACAGATAATCCCTCCTTCAAACCTGACAACTCCGTAGCCCTGTTGGTATGCCCTCAATCGATATCGAGAGCGGGCACCGATGAACTATTCACCGCGGTTTGCCCACATACTCGAAGTTGATTGCGAGTCAGGATAGCCCTCTCTACTAGTTCGCTCGGGGTAATTTTGGCCTTAGAATTTGTTGAGCCGCACATTCTTGACGAGCTGCTTTCTTCCAACTACCTTTCACTCAACTTTACTACTCTACATAATCAGCTCATGTCAAGCAGGCACCTCGTTCACGGAGTTGTCCTCTAATCCGCTCGCATGTCAACAGACCCGTTCTCTACTATAATATGCGATATGCTCTGGAGAAAGCCCGCCGGGGCCCTAGCCACTACCGCCCCCCTCCCCATCGATAAATCCACTACTTCGGATTCGCGGTGAGAGTAGCATGCTCTTCTAATAACTTGGAGATTTCTAGCTTTCCATTCTCCCTCGCAATCACTAACGCCGTCTTGCGGTATGGGCTTTTGGGCTCCAGATTTACGTTAGCTTTAAGGAGCATCTGCACCACATCTATTAGTCCGTTCTGGCATGCAAGCATTAAAGGTGTCCACCCAAGGCCGACTGCCCTGTCATCCGCCTCTCCTATCTCACCCTTCGTTCCATCAGAGGACGAGCTGGGTTCCTTCCTCTCTATGGTGTCTTTCGTCAGGGACGCCCATGCTGGCTCCGGGGCGCAACCTGCATTTAGAAGAGTTTGAGCTATACTTGTATGACCTCCAGCCGCTGCAAGTAGGATCGCAGTTTCGTCGTGCAGCGATGAGACATCCATGTTGGCGCCCGCTTCGAGAAGTATATCTATCGCCGTTTCATCTCCTTTGTATGCTGCGTGCATTAACGGAGTCCAGTCGTGCGATGATTTTGTATCTGTGTCGGCTCCGCTTCGAAGCAGTTTTCGCATGATGGAGATCTGGCCTTGGAATGTAGCTTCGGCAAGTGCTGTCCATCGATCAGGTGATACGTGGTTGACGTCAGCTCCACAGGAGAGTAAGAAATCGACCGTCCTCTCATCTTTGTTTCTGACTACGAGCATTAAGGTTGTCCAACCCTTGGCAGTAGTGGCATTGATGTTGGCGCCCGAACTAAGCAATATCCGTATGACGTTGTGATGGCCTTTCGAAGCAGCAAGTGTCAATGCTGTCTCTCCACCCTCCGATAATGCTTCAATATCGGTGCCTTTATCAATGAGCAATTTGACTGTAGTAATATCCCCTTCCGTTGCTGCAACCATGAGGGGAGTCAAATCCGGTGTATTGACGACAATGTTCTTAATCACTTGTGACCTGGACACTCCTTTCGCGTCTCGCTGGGCAGTACGGTTGTTCCGAGACCTCAGTTGTCGATAAACACCGGAATTCTCAATATTTGCGTTACGCTTTATCAAGATCTCCGAAATCCTCGAATATCCTGCCTCGGCGGCGCGGTCTAAAGCTGTGCGTCCATCGCCAGATATGGCGTCAACATCAGCTCTATTTGCGATCAGAATTTCAGCCACTTCTCCATGTCCTTGCGATACAGAAAGCATGAGAGCCGTCTCTCCAGTAGATGATTTCGCGTTGATGTAGGCTTGAATTTCTTTGGGAGCTTTAAGACTAGCATACTTAGCGAGTGCCAGTTGCACCACTTTGACATCTCCAACCTCTGCCGCATAATGGAGAGGAGTCCTGGAACATGGGTCCAGATGGAGAAGAAGCCCTGGTTGTTTCTCGAGTAGAGATGCAAAACCCGAGAAGTCACCCATCCGGATGTGGTTAGTCAGACTCTCGGTGTCTTGATCTTGAAGCTTAGCGGCATGCTCAATATTCAGCTGTTGACCAGGTGGCATGCGATTCTCTACATTAGTCGTGTTATGCTCCTATTCAGGGGTTAATTCATGACATCTGCGTATTTACAAGGGAAAGACCGACATTGATGCAATGTCTGAACCAATTCCATCCCATCTTTGTTGTTCTAAGGATCCTCCAGCCTCGGCACGCATCGCAGTATCCCTCCCACACTCCAGGCTTGCCTTCAACTCGCCTGATGCTAGATGGCCGGGCCAGGGGGATACCAGTAGAGATAATGCCGTGCCTGTATGTAAGGTCGTTTTCATATGAAGAGTCGTCCATCTTATGCCATGTACCTGGCTCGCAACGGCCGCAAAACCCTTCCTTGTCCTTCCCGTATCCGCGCACCCACCCAGGGGTAAACAGATCGCCACCAAACATAGAATCTTCGCGCCTTGGAATCCAGTCAATATCGTCCGCTTCAAAATCTTCCTTTGGAGGGGTAAAGTTCATTGGGGGCAGCCAACCCATTGCTAACTCTGGCGCCGCAGTGAGCTCTGCGAGGACCTCATCCGATTCTGAAGTAATTTCTTCTATCTGACTCTCTAATCCAGCTTCTGGATGCATTGTAGATCCGTCAGCCGTAGACTTTCCTTTCTCAGGAGGCGTGTTGGGTATGAGACCGGGATGGGTTTCTTCAGCTCCAGAGTCATCAGAGCTTACTGCCTTTTCCGGCGGCATAGTGTCGCTATCGTTCGGCGCCATGGGGTGTGCGGCATCGTCGAGCAGCTCCGCTACCTCATTTCTTGGTAGCACGAATAGTGCTAGCTGTTCGAGGTGGCGCCCGAGATGACTTCTAAAACTTTGAGGTTTTACGGTGATTGGCTCAGAGGTTGTGGAACTCGCACCGCCAATAATCATTCTTTGACGCAGTACCGCATCGTAGTCGCAAAGTGGACATGCCGATGCTAGAATGCGCTGAACTGGTCTCGCTGCTCGCGCCATCAGCGCAGAAAGCTGGCTCTCTAGGAAAGTGCCCGAATGTTGTTGTTTCATGTGTTGCTCAAATTCTTGTTTAGAGGCTGATGTCTTCTCGCAAATGCTACATACCCACTCCTGGCGATGAACCTCTAGTTCGTGATTGAACCATTGATGGCGAGACTCGAAGAGAGGATGGCTACAATTCTCTTGGGTGCATACGTAGGACGCTAGATCAGAGTGAACATGCTTCCTACAAGACTCGAGTCAATTGGTTGTCGTAAAGGAAGATCCAGCATTCTCTGGTGATGCACTTACGTCCACGAGTTCCCACTCGTAATCGTTAATATTGTGAAACAATAAGGGCATTCAAATGGGTTCTCGTCCGCGGACTCGGGGGGTGGCTGAGGCACAAGAGTGGTCCCTACAGAATCCCCAAGTCTAGATTCCGAGTACGAAGTCTCCGTGAAAGCCGCCTCGGAACCCTCTTCTACGTTGAGTTCCACATGTAATGGGCTATAAAAGGTTGAGGCGACTGTGGAACTTAGGCCCGTAGTCGAGCTTCTTAGACCTCTACTCGGAGTAGAAGAACTCATATCCTCGTCACCTTTCTCTCGACGATATGCTACTGACCCGGAAGTCGAGGTAAGGCATTGCGATCCACTTGGTGTTTCAATCGGCGGACTTATATCCGCTGCCAGCTTCTCACGGTGACGTTTTCTGTAGAGCAACCATTGCCGCCGCTGGGCATTAGCTTTCCCGAGGCGTTCTATCAGTGCTATATCCTGGGAAGCAAAGGGAAATCTATCCCGAACGTGTAGGATATCAAATTGCGTCTCACACTTCTTCTCAGCCGAAGACCTTGCAAATTTGTTTCCTCTGGCAGATTTTCGAATGAACATTGACAACTTGAAAAGGCTAGTGATGGCCTCGACAACAGAAAGGTAAAGTTGGTTCGACTCCGCTACGCGCTCTGGTGTTGCGTTGGGTTGTGTGCCATCGTCCTCCACATCTCCTTCGTCCGGGGTGCCCTCGTCCTCAATGTCTTCATCGTCGCTGAAGTCTTCGTCATCGGAGGCCTCCATAGGCAAAGAGACATCTGTTGAATACCATGTCTGCTGCTTTCGCACCCCAGAGACGATGTCCCACACTATGGGGATAACATTGCATCAGTGATCATGCTCATTTTCTCGACGCTGGTACTCACACTCCGACAGGGCAAACAGCAACTGTCTGAGAAGTCTCAGAACCTCGAGTCGTATGTCAGCATGGCCAAGGCGGTAATCGAGTGAGGATCTGCCACGCTGAAGGGCACCAATGTTTCCTATCCAGACATTAAATCGGCTCAATGCGTCTGTGAGGGCCTCGTCAGATAAGTCGCGGCGGGGGTCATCTTCATCTGAGGGCGGTTGTATTGAGTTTAATCTGCGACAGAGGGTTTTGAACAGCTCCAAGCAGCACGATACCTCGTCTGCAATAGTTGGGCCGCTGAGCGTATCCATCAAGATGAGGAGTAAAAGCGGGAAGTGGGGGATGTGACGGTCGCGACATTCCTCTCTGGAGATTCTGGTGGAGCAAATGACGGTTTCGATCGTCGATTTCCGACCCTGAAGCTCATCCTACCAACCACAGCGCTTTGTTTTACGTAATCAAGCGCGCGCATAAGCAGTTCTACCGCAAACAAACGCTGTACCACGGAGACGAGCGGGGAAATAAATGCCTTCATCTTCATCCCCATGCCTATCTCCACATTTCCCGGCAGACAGCTGGCAGGCAAGTTCCCCAAAAATTCGACACGCTATCATCAGCTCCTCCAGGCCTGGCCATAACCCACAGTCGCCCGGTCGTTAAGTTTTCCTTGACGGACTACCACAGCCCTGTGACCGCTCGATGCGGCCAAGGCTGTGTTTCGGGCCAGAAGATGCTCACAGGTATTGAGTTGGCAGGCCTTATTCTTGCCATATTTCCGGTCGTGATCAAGGCCGTAGAACACTACGAGGAGGGATTCCAACAGATTGGAGAGTGGGTTCGGTTTAGGGGCGAGTTTGCAACATTTTTGAATGCCCTGAATAGACAGAAAATCTTCTTTCGTCAAAACATCGAAGAGCTGCTATCACCTATTGTCGCCTCCGAATATGAAATGTCACAATTGCTCGACAACCCTAAAGGGGATGCTTGGATGGATGAGGGGTTGGAAGAAAACTTGAGGAAGAGGCTGCCCGGTAAACACGAATATGAGTGCTACATATCGACCGTCTCCGCCGTGCTGGAGCTTCTCGAAGAGCTTAAGCAAAAGCTGAAAATAGTAGATGGTCAGGTAAGATATAGCGAATCCACTTCCTCATCGCCACCCAGTCTCAAGCTGTATGCTAAGACATACTGTCAAGCCTCACTGGATAGAGACTGCTTCGAGCAGAAGGATAAAATGGAGATACGAATTCAGGCGCATTACCTATACCCTTGGTACAAGGCGACGAGATAAGCTCATGAACCAGCTCGAGAAGCACAACCAAAGTATTCAAACATTACTCGGAAACAGCGAGAGGCTTGATCCAATGCGGAGAAAGAGAAAGTCGCCTATACCCAAGTATTTTCAACTGATCCGCAGCCAAGCGTCCAGCCTCCATACAGCTCTGACTCGCGCATGGCATTGCGACTGCTCGCTAGCCCATGCAGCAAAGTTCCTTCTCGAAAAACGAGTAAAGTACGATAAAATGGGCGTCCCTGAGATCCAGCATTCTTCGTCCATCAAGTTCAAAGTCTTCTTTTACCCTGAGCCGTGGTCGTGGCCAAGTTCAGTTGCTCCTGTTCAGACGGAAGCTCAGTGGTGCGCAACTGAGATTGCCATGTTGGAATCCAACCCAGACCCTAGACGAGAGTTCCCGCGGGGCGCGGACTCCGATGCCCGGAAAGTCTCTTTCTTCAGTGGCGGTCCAAAGCCCGCAACGCCTTCCATGCTTAGTGATGCATTGGAGATAACCAACCTCTGCGACGTACTAAAGCAGGGCCCGGGAGCTCAGAAATCTCTCGGATACCTTAGGGACGGTCCGGACCGATTACATGCCGTTGATTTAGCAGCCAATCCCCAATTACTACTATCTTCGGATATGCACAGAGTTCTTAACCTGGAATCGCTCTTGGTCGGGAGTACCGACGTGATTAGCAAAAGCGAAAAGGACGCGATCGTGCTCCCTCGCCGAACAAGACTGTCAATTGCAGTCATTCTGGCAAATTCCCTCCTCCAGCTGCACACAGGGCCTTGGCTTCCCGAAACGTGGGGCAAGAGAGATATATATTTTTTCCAGAGCCGTGACGGCACAATTCATGCCAGACACCCCTTTCTACTTTCCAATTTCAGGTCCAACAGTAATTACACATCTAGCCCAGAGCACGATCTTCCTAAGCCCAGTCGTGGACGACCCCTCTCTTACAGTTGCAGCTCGTCTCTTCTCTCTCTCGGGATCGTTATTTTAGAGCTTTGGTTCAACCAGACAATTGAATCCCGGCCTTTTCGCAGCGCCTTCCTGGGCCCCGATGGCAAAGAAAACGAGTACACTGATTTCAACACGGCACAGAAATGGCAGGAGCAGACATTGGAGGAAGCAGGGCTGGATCTGCACAATCTAACAAGAAGATGTATCTATTGTGCTTTTGGGCCTGTCAGCCAGGACCTTGGAGATGATGAGTTCAGGAGGGCGGTATATGGGGAAGTCGTCGAGCCATTAGAACGATTACTTGGGCGTTTTGAGGACGCGCTAATTTGAAGGCTTGGTAAGAGGGAGGACCGATGAGCCTAGTACAGCGGCGAGACCGGCCTGAGATGCCTTAAGGAAATGAGCAAGCTGGGAACATAGTGAATAAAGTCGCAAAGGGGAAAGCGTTTTCCTTATTTTATACGATAGCGGAAGTGTTTAGCAACAAGAAAAGTGAAATATCTCGTCATCGTTTAGCCTAATAGCTATCCCAACCCTACAAACCTCACTAGGTATCTCCACTGCAAGGGGACTCTGTAGGGAGCGGAAGAGCTTGCACACGGAGGGTTATGTGTGTGTGGTGTTGCATGACTGAGTATTTTGATGGGGCAACTCCGTGCTTGCCTAGGTCCCGTTCATGCATGGGCTCGAATCTAGGAGTCTGGCTAAGCAGCCACCCACACCAAAGGAAGGCGGGCTCCCATTCACGCATGCGCGCACGTCGGCAGCAATCACGGCAGCGGTGAGCCAGGACCGCGCAAATCCCGTTGTGACTGCCAATGAGATTTTGCCTCGCTACCCCGCATCTCTGAAATACTTCACGTCCTCAGATACCCGATGGCTGGTCTCCTAAACCACCACTGCCACAAAGAGAAGCCGACACGGCTTTTATGCGACAATCTGTGAAGATGCAGATCTACCAAAAGAGCTGGCGGGCCATGGCCGATGAAAAGATTGCTAACATGAAATCAAAAATCCCCCGGGAGTGGATCCTGGGTCGTGAAGACCTTGAAAACGCCAAGAAACAAAGGCAACTCAGCGGGCCTTTTATTGAAAGCTTTCTTGATAAGGGCGAGCTTGAGATCATTCGAAATGACAGCGTACCACTAGTCGAAAAGATCAAGTCGGGCCAATACACTGCGCTCCAGGTGGCTCGAGCATATTGTAAGACGACGGCTATTGCCTATCAAATTGTAAGAGTCAACACCAGTGAATCCCCAAAAAGCTAAACACGGCCCCGCTAAAGCTTTCGCTGGTGCTGACCATGATTTTGCCTAGAATAACTGCCTCCACGAGATCATGTTCGACCAAGCACTAGAGCGTGCGAGAGAACTGGACGAGTACTTTAGCAAGCATAGTGCAACCAAAGGCCCCCTTCACGGACTACCAATAAGCCTCAAAGATCAATTCCATGTTAAAGACACCGACACTACCATGGGATACGTAGGTTGGATTGGAACCTATGAGGGAGAAAAAGATCTTAGTAAGGTCCACAGGGTTGAAAGCCAGGTCGTCAAAGACCTTCTCTCATTAGGTGCCGTTCTGTACTGCAAGGTGGCCCCCTTCGCCGCTCCGATGTGATTGCAATAGCTGACTCTATCGCCCCAGACTAGTCTACCCCAAACACTCTTAGTATGTAGTCTAATACTCGTTGAAATTCGGTTGAAATTTCGACCCACAGGATTGTGATCCGTCTGTTGATCTTTGTCGTGTGGCTCAGCTTGGTGAAACCGTCAACAACATTATTGGACGGACCCTTAATCCGGTCAATCAACTGCTCTCTTGTGGGGGGTCATCGGGAGGCAAGAAAATATAACCCCTCGACTAGACTGAACGAAGCTCTAATCCAAAGGACCACACAGGTGAAGGAGCGCTCCTAGCCCTAAGGGGTAGCTCCGTGGGGGTCGGTACGGATATTGGTAAGACAATTCGCCGTTCCAACCCACTCATATCACACTCGGACTTAATACTTCTTCCTAGGTGGTTCCGTCAGAATCCCAGCAGCATTCTGTGGGGTGTACTCTATCAAACCCACCCATGACCGATTCTCTTATAGAGATACTGCAAATACGGTATATGGATGAAATTAAGCCTCTTCTCCATCGTAACGATGTAGCGCTTATACCTTTACAGAACCCAGGCCAAAACACCTACCCCTCATCTGTCGGGTTTTTGTCCACTTCAGTTGACGCCCTGAAGCTAGTGATGACTTCCGTTTTGTCGACACGGCCATGGCTTCGCGATCCAGAAGTAGTCAGTATTCCGTGGCGACAGGAGGTGGTAGACTCCATGCTTGAGAGGGCATCGTCGGATGGTACAGCCAACGATAAACTTCCTCTGAAAATCGGAGTCTACTGGACTGATGGCGTGGTGGGACCTCACCCCCCGATTTTAAGAGGACTCCACACGGTGTGTAATGCTATAGAGAAGGCAGGCCACAAGGTGAGGTTTGCCGGTCTGGAAACTTAAACCTTAACTAATGACTTGGCACCAAAAGGTTGTTAACTGGAGCCCACCACCACAGAGTACCGCAAAGAGAGTTCACGTGAACAGAGCCCCTTCTCCCTCAATGCACCAAACCCTGCTAACAAACCTCAAATCACCTAGCTCGCATTTCTAAAGGCCGATGGTGCACACGATATCCACAAGCAGCTCGACCTCTCTGGAGAACCACTAATCCCCGAGCTCGAGAGGACCTTCCAACTCCGAGATCCGATTAACCTACTAGAGTATCAGGACCTGACTATCCAAGGGAGAGATTACAGCGCGGCTTACTCAGATTACTGGAATTCTACCGCTGACGGCGAGGATGGTTAGTGAACTGTTCTTCATAAACTTATACGACCATTGTTGACCTTTCGCACATCCAAAGGCCAATGTGTAGATGCGGTGGTAATGCCTGTTGCTCCCCATGCAGCAGTAATACCAGGCAAATACTATCACACTGGTTGGTTCATCCTGTCCCTTTACCATCCTCATCCCTAGGCCCCAGAGCTAATCGAGCTAAATTCGGCGAAACAGCCTACACAGAAAGCATCAACTTGATGGATTATAGCGTCGCCGTCATTCCCGTGACAAAATCCAACAAAGATATTGATAAATTTGATAAAGATTACGAACCTCTAAATGAAATAGATTGCAAGAATTGGGAAGCTTGTAAGTCCAACCCCTTGTGGCAATCCCTAAACGTCCGATGGCGAAGCCCATCGTGTCTCTGGTACTGTGCTTACACATTTGCGCGGCAACACACAGATGATGCAGATATCTACGACGGGGCTCCCGTTGGGGTACAAATTGTAGCAAGGAAATACGAAGAGGAGAAAGTGTGGGCAATTGCGAAGATCATAGCTGTGATTTTGAGGACGGCGGGAGTGCATTGACATCCATCCACATGCACTAGAGTTGAGTGCCTCGAGTCCCAGCTCTGTCTCTGTCTCGGTCCCACAAGCAACTACGTGCGATCTTTTGCGGGAGTTTTAGTAACAATTAAAGCCAACAATGAGTAGGACATCATCCCAGACATCAAGTTGTGAAGCTCCCACCCTATGATGGGTGCGCATGTTCCGTACTATTCGCGAAGCAGGCGCTTCAGAATTTGTACTATTGGTTTAATCCGTAGAATTCATATAGATTATAATCCAACGAGAGGAAGAAATCGCAGCAACTGTACGCCTCGTCTGAAGGAGCGCGACAGCCGCAGTGCTGCCCAGATATAGGGAGGTGAATCTCCAACCCCCTCCCCAAAAATCCTCCGCCCGCTCTCTCTACATTCCGATACTGTGAACTCGAGGTGTGTGTGTGTGTGTGTGTGTTCTTGAGGGACTCTAGCAGTCTTTTATTGTTCTTTTTTTTTTTTTTTTTCTTCCGATGATTTGCGCGCGAGGCAAGTGTGCAACACATACATAATACTTCCACGGAGAGCTGCTGGGGGGTGGGGGGAAAAAAAAAAGGGGGGGAAGGAAAACACCCCCTCAACTCGCTGTTGGTGCCTTTTTTTTCTTTTCCAGCGTAATGCATCGCCGCTTGGTAGTACATATGAACCGCGAACCCGTACGAACCTCCTAGTTCGTAGCCTCGTCCGTATGCTCGCCACCGTACCTCGAACACGAGCACCTGCGACCACCCGTCTAGGCTCTAACATGTTGGAAACTGCAAGCAGTTAAGTCTATAAGTGTAGTAGTAAGTTGGTGTTATAAATACAGCTTAGCTTAGCTTATGAGTCTCTTTGTGAGTCTCATAAGCTCATCGTATAGCTCATAGGCCCTTGTACAAGCCCCAACCATAGCCCTTAGATTATAGATCTCCTTGTGACTCTTGTAGATTCATCATATAGCTTGTAAGCCTCTATATGAACTTTGACTATCTGCAATATATTCACGAGCCTGGCTGCACTTGCAACAAGCACTTGTTATAGTTCACAAGCCTTGCAACATGCAAGTAGAGGTCTGAGGGGTATTCTTCTATATATATGTACTCGAGATCTCTTTACGAACCTCCTCTCTTTTCTAGCTTTAAATCATTATAATAAAGAGGTCTTCTAATTATGCTTTCTAAGTACCTAGAATTGCACTCATAATTCCTCTCAAATTCTGTTGTAATCTGCCTAGCCGCCGTGTTGGCACGCGCAGTGCCAGGAGATTGCAGTTGTCAGGGCTATTCTCAGAGCAGTAGCATTCTGGAATGCTACTGGACTCCATGCCGCTGACTTCATAGCACGAGGTGCTATGTGACTGCGGTTT
>JAJDFE020000276.1:0-45346 GCA_021527465.2 Geoglossum glabrum | reverse complement strand
GACAGCAATCTGCGATTTTGAACTATGCCTCAGCGCCGCGGAAATGATAGGTATGCATTGAACTCACCTTAAGGTAGTAGATTGCGCCCTTTGTCCAGCCCCCATGTGCTGGGTCGTTGAAATTCTGGACGTTGATGAGCCAGACTAAGACACAAATAACCGTAATGACCTTCGCAAGCATGTCCCCAAAGTCGTTAAGCTTCTGCTTCAGTGGCGTTGGCTCTGAAATTTGTGAGGCGATACTCTCGTGAATGTCCCCAATGGCGGTTGAGCTCCCAGTCAGGACCACTACCGCGGTTGCATGTCCAGTTACCACCGTAGTTCCAGAAAACAACATGTTTTTCTGTTCTTGCTTGACAGCCTTTGTGTCTTTGATAGATCGAACATCTTTTCCAACACTCTCACTTTCGCCAGTTAAGATAGCTTGGTCGAGGCGAAAATTGTTACTCAGGATTGAGAGTAGTCTGCAATCCGCTGGTACCCGATCCCCGACTGCGACTGAGACGATGTCTCCTGGGACCAGCTCATCGGCTCGTATACGCTTGGCCTGACCGTTGCGAAAAACTTTGGCTTCATTGGCAGAGTATTCCTGCAAAGCGGCGATAGCTTTCTCTGCGCTACTTTCCTGGGACACGCCGACGATTGCGTTCAGTATCAAGATGGTGAGAATCTGATCAAACCGAAGAGTTAGTTCTACGAAGGGTAGTATTGCAAACGAGCTCAACGTACCACAGCAGGGTCAATAAACGCTGTCCAGCCCTCTCCATCCTCAAATAAGGCCAGTAGGAACGACACCGCAGCCGAGGTGAGCAGAATGATTACCAGCTGGTCTTTGAACTGCTCAATAACAAGCTTCCAAAGCGGTGTTGGGGGATCGTCAGGCAGTGCTACAGCTCCAGTCAGTTCCACGCCATTTCCAATTAAACTGGGCCATACGGTACCATTACGCCCATATTTTTGCCTCGCCTCGCGGACTTGGACATCTGACAAACCTTCCCGCTCTGAGACGCCGAAACGATTGAGAATTTCCTGTACTGAGTAAGTATATGCCGCCTCCATAGCACTTTTCCCTCCAAAACGAAAATGGCCAGCACTTTATCCGTTGCCAAAGTACGCGGGTAGATATCAAACTGGCGATAATTGGGACGGAATTAATTATTAGCGGGACAACGCAGAAAGCGAGACGGCATGCGCAGCGTTTGTCAGCTTGGTTGCCGCGGTATCGCAATCGTCCGCAATCGCCTTAGGTCCAAAGGGGAAATTACTGCCTCCTTGCTAATGATCGACTTGGTCAGGAAAGAACGGATTGCTACTGAACGATCTCCAACTCCAACGTGGCCTCAAGTGGTGAACACTTCAATGTCAGAAGCGGTAAGCGACTAAGCCGGGTTTGGGATGAGGCTCAACCATCGTCATCGCTAGTAAAAGGGGAGCGACCACATAAATTCACGAGAGCCTCGCGTCTGTGTCTAGGCATTTGCTGTGTTTACCTTGGGTTGTGTGATGGCGAGGTTCTTTCGGCATGTATATTGCACGTACAGACATGCACAGAGAGCACAGGGGAGCTGAGTTGGGATTCGTGGAAAGCGTTTGATTGCCCGCCAGGGCTCCTGCACCAAGGCGGCCTTTCCATGGTCTGTTTGAGCACAACCCACGACTTTTCCCACCGTCTGAAGTCACACCTACAGAGTACATGTATTTATCCTCGGTCTCGTGACAAGTGACAGATAAGGAGATAGTGCTCCCAGCCGTGTAAGACTTGCATCACTTGCAGCGGTTGGCGCCTGCAGAGAGCCCACTCGCATCGCAAGGCTGAGCAGGCAGGTTTGTTTTGTTTTCGTGATTGCCCAACCAGTCAGAACTGTGGTGGGTGGGATTCTGCGATTGGCGATCTTGTACTCTAGACTCTGTACTGTTTGCTGTTTGCTGCGGAAACTGGATACTTAAAGCGGCGGGATGTCGTCGCTGAGCGCCTCTTGTCGCTCAACTACCATCGTAACAGCCCACTCCCATTTGATCTTCCTTTCACCCTTCAGAAGTGCGCCCCAGCAATACCATCATCAACACCAACATCCACAAACTCTTCTGCACCCATCACACAACTGCTCTACCTAACCATACGTTATGACTACTGAAGTAAGTTCTTCCTAGAATCCTGCATGATTCACATGTCTTTCTGGTATGAGTAAGACATTGGAGGCCTCTCCCCACCAACCCCGAATCACTCGCTCTGTTTCCTACAAAATTCTAGATATTCGGACGCACTACTAACTTCTGGTTTCTTGATATAGCGTGAGAGGTATAGACTAGCCAATCGCCCGATGCTTTAGTATTAGTGACTGACGATTCACTAGCAAAACCTTCCTCGCGAGGTTGTGCGAGCAGGCTGAGCGCTACGATGGTAAGAAATTCAGTCTAAAGTCACCCCGGATTGTTTCTAACGGCACTAATTCTTTATCTATAGAAATGGTCACGTATATGAAAGTACGTTATCTTCCCCCACACGTTTCGAGAAGCCTGACTGCCCCACTTCGTCTTCTATTGATGACTGATCTTTTCTGTAGGAAGTTGCCAAGGTACGATGGTGATCTGTTCACATTGCGCCTGTGAACACGGAATCTCACAGTTTAATAATCTTATCCAAATTGAATAATCTGTCCACTGACTCGATAATTGCAGCTCGGTGGAGAACTTACGGTCGATGAACGTAACCTTCTGTCTGTCGCCTATAAAAATGTCGTTGGAACGCGCCGTGCTTCTTGGCGCATCATATCCTCTATCGAGCAGAAGGAAGAGTCCAAAGGATCAGATAAGCATGTGGGAACAATTCGTGATTATCGCCAAAAGATCGAGACAGAGCTTGAGAAAGTCTGCCAAGACGTCCTTGATGTCCTGGATGAGTCCCTTATCCCAAAGGCCGAGTCCGGCGAATCAAAAGTATTCTATCACAAGATGTAAGTCATCACCGAAGAATACTGTATATATCCGCCACGATAAGCCGAATCCGCTGATGGAGCATGTTTATAGGAAGGGTGACTACCACCGCTACCTTGCGGAGTTCGCATCTGGAGAGAAACGTAAGGTCGCAGCTACTGCTGCGCATGAGGCATACAAGGTTAACCCCACCATATCCTACGTTAAACAACTATTAGCCATGTACTAATATTAGTCTCTTCTAGAATGCGACCGACGTCGCCCAAACTGAACTCACGCCTACTCACCCAATTCGTCTTGGTCTTGCTCTCAATTTTTCCGTGTTTTACTACGAGATTTTGAACTCGCCCGATCGCGCCTGCCATCTTGCTAAACAAGCGTTTGACGATGCCATCGCCGAGCTCGACTCACTGTCTGAAGAGTCCTATCGCGATAGCACACTCATTATGCAACTCCTCCGAGACAACCTTACCCTTTGGACCTCTTCCGATGGCGGTGAGCCCGATCCTGCTCCTTCCGGAGATGCAACCGCCAAGGATGCTGAGAAGACAGCTGCACCGACAGAACCGAGAGAGCCAGAAGCTGCTCCTTCTGAGTCAAAGGCAGAGGAGGCCGCTCGTGCTCCCGAATCTTAGACTTCTCCTTGGCGTAATGGTCTTGATGTGTCAGTTTTCCATCTGGGGTTGGATCTTCGTTCCATGATGGCTTGCTTTTGCTGGCCTAGTGATTCTGAAATTGGACTCTAGATGGCATCCTGATCTCTGCCTGATCTGGGAACCGGAGGGGTCTTTGATAAGCCGTACGCGATTTGCGAACATACCAGGGGCAGGAAATCAAATGATCCTTCATGCTCCTTTCGTTTTCAGTTTTATCTCTTTACTTGTTTTGTTGTGACCAGCTGTCTGGGGAGAAGGGAAGGAGAATTTAAAGGCGGTGGTTACGAAGGTTGCCTTGTTTCCTTAAGTGCGACATTCATGTGAATTTTCATGCGAGCATTAGAAGTTCTTCGATGCTTCCGCCGACGATAAGAGACAGCCAAGCCCATCTCTCTTCGTTAATTCCTACGTACTGACCTTATTCCCCCCTTTCGATCAGTCTGTTTTAGCGAATAATGTCATCTCGCTTGCCCGCCCACACCTTTCCCCCCAACCTCTCATTCCCAAACCTGTTTTCCCTGCAATTCCGTCCCATCGTTTTCCAAACGTGTACCCATGCGCTTCTTCGGTCTCTTTCTACCTCTCTCCGCCTTTGCAGAAGATTGAGGGCGGCAGACAATGACACTGTCCCTGCCCCTCTATTATCAGAGGGTCGAGTCAGGTGACACATGCAGCTTTCCTCCAGTCGAGACAATATCAATGTCCCCAAAGGTATCAAGAGTTTTGCCCACTACTGTTCGCATGTGGTATGGATGTGGGGAACCCAACGGCTTGGATAACCTGGTATATCATATGATTCAGATTCTTCGTAGCCGGGGATGCTGCTTTGACTGCGCTAGAAAAAGAAAAGGAATATGACCACCGTGCGGGGCTACACGATATCTAGAGCCTCTGAGTCATATCGCTCGCGCGACACAGTTATATGGGTGCCGTCCTACGGTAACTACCTTAAGGGCAAGTTACCAAAGAGGCGGCGTCTATGCATGCAAATTCCAATCGTCAGACCACGTCTGCATACTATGTTTGACTGCATATCATCGCCCGCTCGCACTCTCGCCTTCCGCCCCGCCCTTCCCTTGTGTACTACCCACTCCGCCTTCCGCCGCAGCCGTGTCTCTGTCCTCTCTGGCGCCCACCATAGCAGCAGATTGAACAGCAGCCGGCAAATCCCCATCCAGGCTTGCCAAGAACTCGTCCAGTTTGCGCTCCAGACTGGTCAGGTGGCTCTCCAGAGCCGCTGCGGTACGCTCACCCCTACAGCAAACCCACATTTTAGGATGGTTACGGTCGGCTGCTGAAACCGATATCCCGTCACTTACTTGGAGAGGTCGCTGAAGGCCTAGTACGGGATTCATGGTTGCGCAAGTCAGCATGTTGTGCGTACATGCACTCGTTGGCCAATTTAGCCGCGTAGTGTGGCGCAGGAGAGGCTCAAGAACGCAAAAGAGTATACTGACTTGAGCAAGATCTGCCTCTGCAGAGGAAGAGGTACCCGCCCCACCGGCTGCCATAGAGTGGGCTGTCGTTTCTGCGGTTCGTGGGATCCAAACTGCTAGAATGCGAAGTACAGGATTGCTGTCGGCAAATGGGATGGGCAGATTTGGGTTGCCGTGGGTACAATGTACGTGACGAGCCTCAATAGCCACCCGAGAGTGCGGGACATGCGCAAAGCGAGATCAAATGCCCACTCTAGAGGCGCTCAGAGGAGAGCAGCCACAAATACACTGCTTACACTGCTCCTAACGCCGACCACCTCTCGCAGCAATCCATGTGTCATGACGATGAAGATGGGGGAATGTTGGATGCAATTCCGGGACCGAGGATTTGGAGCGGGGAATCCGACGCGATACTCCAGGTGAATCCGGAGATCAGTTCCTCCTCCGCCGTTAGCGAGCACACAGATCTGAGATGTGCCCTCAATTCGCTCTCTCTCAACCCCCTCTCTACATATTGCATCCTTATCCGGATGTCCAATATATAATCTTGCTTTAGACGCCCTCACTTAGAACTAGCTGATACCGGCTTTTTGCTGCTCTCTGCCTCAAGTCTCGCGTGTATGTTGTTGTTTGTCCTCGCACTCTCTCTCTTCAACTCTCTTCTCACCAGCAAAGACCCACACGGGATTTGACGGTTTTTCTGTTTAGGCTGAAGCCTCAGGCACCTGGGCTCAGATATATATCGCCTGGTATTCCTTTTTTGCTTCTGTCCTGCCCTGGACCTCTCGGCACTACGTTCCCCCCCTCACGACAGCGAATTGCTCCTCCACGTTCTCGATTTCAGGTTTCCACCTGCCTCCATTCTCCCCAATCCTAGCCTAACTGATCTCGGGGTCCTGGCCAACCACCGGTTGTGAATTGCCCAAGCATCCCGCCCATCACGACGTCGCTTCGCCACCGCAGAAACCATCCCACGCCGCCGCCGTGGCCAGTGCTCCGGGATCGCACCACCCAACCCTCAGCCTGGTGCTTCTCGTGAATCCCTGAGATTGGGGAGTCGGGTTAGCGCGTCTATTGGGTCAGATTGTCTGGTATAACACACCCCTCGCTTGGTACCATCAGATCACTCCAATCTTAGCCCTGTGCGTGGAGTCTAAAGTTGAGAGGTGTTGTACCAAGGGATTAGCCTAACAAACCACATCAAAACAAGGCCTCCGGCGTTAAGAAGGCAAGGGTCGTGCCTAATTATTACGGTCTCATTGCTTATACCGTTTACCTCGCGGGACCTGATTTCAAATCTTGTCCATTGGCGTTCCGGAGACACCCTTGCCTCTAGCACTACCAAGCATGTTTATGAATGAGTTGAGTGATACTCTTCGGCGTCTAGGCCTCTCTCAGTATTTCAAACGCTTCGTTCAGGAAGGCTTTGACACTTGGGATACGGTGCTGGACATTACCGAATCCGATTTGTAAGTGGACACCCTTCATCCTCGAACTTTGGCGGGAGAGTTTACAATGGTGTTTCAGAGAATCTTTAAATGTGAGGTTGGGTCATCGAAGGGTATGAATCTGAAAACCTTCTCCCGAGTAATCTCGATCTGTTTTGACACATCAGCACTAGAAGCTACAACGGGAGATTGCATCAGCACGGGGACAATCGGCCGAGCAACCCCTAGGTGCCCCTACGAGACCCCTACCGATTGAGGGTGTAATCCCAGATCGAGGAGAGGGCACCAGCTCTACTAAAAGTGAACTCAAAGACAATTCCGGGAGCGGAAAGAGGAAATACAGGCGCCACCCCAAGGTACATCTAAACCGAACCCACTTTGGCTAAGTTTGTCGGGATTTTGAACTGCTGAACCCTTGAAATTTAAAAGCCAGATGAAAACGCGCCAGAAAGACCATCATCGGCGTACGTTATATTCTCAAATAGTGAGTACCTGTGTTGATTCCCTATAGGTGGTACGTATAACAGAATAAGCAGAAATCCGTGAAGATGTCAAGGAGCAAAACCTCTCCTTCACCGAAATTGCAAAACACGTTGGAGAGAGTTGGCAGTTGTTACCAGCCGCCGAGAAAGAGTCTTATGAATCAGAGGCACTGGCAGCAAAGGAAAGATACAATGCGGAATTGAAACAATACAAGACAACGTCACTCCATAGAGAATACACGCAATATTTAGTTGACTTCAAGGCCAAACTGTTAAGGGATCAAGTTGGTATGGTCAATGGTCATTAGAAGCCACCGCGGTTTGCGGCTAACCTCACTCGAAAAAGGGAAACGGCCGAAACTAGAGAGTTCGGCGTATGTTATTAGCAGCTCAGAGAGCGCAACAGGCGGCCGCAAGCAGCTTCCACCTCGTCGGGCAAGGGTGGGTTCTATTAGCTCTGTGGGCACCTATGATTCTATAACTAGCGACCAGACATCTCCCTCCTTGGCGAGCCTGCAAGTGTCCTGGCTAAATAACCCCCCAGCGATCCAGCGTCCTCAAGAATCAACACACCTAAGTCATGGAGATTCTATGGTACAATCACGCCAGGACCCCTGTAGCCCCCGCCACCAGCTACTGAATGAGCAACAACTACCCGGAATACAATCGATTAATACACCACTTCGCCCGTATGGTCGAGTGGTGGAGCTGTCCGGTGATGAAATACCTCAACTAAACTCTGTTTTGAGCCCGCCCTTGAAACCAAGTTATAGTTCTCCAGAGTCTTCTCCTTCCTCCAAGTGCAACGCTATCTCATCACCCCCGTTCACCCCAGCAACGCCACGAGACGATCGAAACGATCGTGTCCACCGGGCATTACCGCCCCCACCAGCAAGCTCAATTCCCTCTTCGGCGAGTCCGTGCTACTTTGGTCCACGAACACAACCAACCAGTCTTCTTGGGGCAGGGCCTCAAACCCTCTCACATTCTTTCCGAATCCCGCCTCGGCCGCCACAGATAATTACCAAGGGACAGAAGCTCGAGGAGGCGTCATCAGGACTGCCAGGTAATGCGAACCTCACGTGCTAGCCAAGGCGCCATATCACCACAGAAGTAATGAGTAGACTCATACGAATTTTCTAGCTAGTTCCCCCGTATACCATCCATCCCAACAGCAGAACTTCCGATTCCACTATTACGAAAACATAGCATCCAGCAAGTCGCCAGCAGCCACTACGCCAGAGCCACAACCTTCCTCTCCGCCATCAATCCTTATCCTTGCGGGGCTTGCAGCGAGAGAGACCAATTCAGCCCCTGTAATGAAGCCCGCGAGTCCTCCGCCCCCAGCGCCTTAGCTCTCCATAGTGAGAGGCGTTCCTCAGTAATGCCTCGTTCTTATCTTTCGCTCACTAGGTTTAGTTGTGGCCTTGAATTGGGCGTTTTATCGGAAAGCGACGCGACGTGTTTGAGAAAAGGCGTGAAATTTTCTTGTAGCTATCAGCATTTCAAAAAGGCATATCTGTAGGAGCAAGCAGGGCCATGCAGTTCTCGCAGCCCCGGTTAGCATGGCGTTTAACAATGTTCAAATTGGGGTTGATTGGCGATACGACAGGACATGGCACCCGGAATAACAAGAGAGACGAAAAAAGCAAACTTTATTAGACAGCCTGCTCCCGGGAGACAGGAAGACCCTTCGGTTGTCACATGTATATTGGCCCAAGGACCCCGAGCAGTTCCCGAACGCATTGGGGGCCGCTACCGAAAGTGTAGGTATTTCAAAGTCCCACGTCTGCGATCGTCTGCGATGGCGAGCGATTCTGTTTGCATGTGGCGCATGTATGTACTTACGGGTACATACACGCTTGGACGGCGGTGTGATGAATGCTGCGATGCGCCAGCTTATGTCACCTCATCCGTCTACGGAGGATTTGGCGGCATCTTGGCAGCAGCGACGATCGTCGGGAGGTGGAGCCGTTCGCTTGAAGCGGAGGAACCAAGAGGAAGCTGAGGAGGAGGAGAAGGAGGAGAGGAGGAGGAGGCTGAGGAAGCAGAGTTTCTAATCCACGTCAGTCAGCCCGATAAAGTGGGTGCACGGAGTCCGGAGTAGTAGTACAGAGTACTCTACACTCTGTACCACACTACTATAGTAGCACTAGGCAAAATACAGAGGATACCCTAGCAACTTACGCACGCCGGAGTAAAGAAGAAGGCAGACAAGATGCAATGCGCATACGGCGATGGATGCGACGGATGCACCAGTTGCTTATGCAGTTCTTCGTCCAGAGAACTCCGTTGGGAGTAGCCCGGCATATTGTGCGCGGTGCATACAACGTACGGACCAAATACGAACCACTCTGTACATGGTACCTACACACACGCCATATCCGTAGGGGCCCTGGCTCAACATGGCTCAACCTGGCTCAAGCTTGTTCCGATAGAGGCTTCTCGCTTGTTCATCACCATGTCCCATGCAGACGTAATGTATGTATGTGTGTGTATTGGACGTACGACGTATGTAGGTGAACAGAGCAGTCTACTCCGTCTACTTCCGTACACACCACCACCACCACCACCACCACCACCACCACTGTATGGACTGGCACCAATCCAAGCCAGTCCAAGCCAATCCAAGCCAGTCCAAGCCAGTCCAAGCCAGCCCAAGCCAGCCCAAGCCAGCACATGCCTGTCTACTCTGTTCTTACATACTACCATGGTACAGTACATACATCCTCCCGTCGAGCACGGAGTTACCACTCTCCTGTGCCCTGTGCCCTGTGCCCTTGCCCATGATGCCCCGGCACAGAGATCGGCTGAACAAGGCCGTACCGCTTTCGGTGGCTTCTGTCGGACCCGACAACCTGCTGCGTGCGTGCTCTGTCGCTTGCATGAGATAGCGGGAGGCTGAGGAGCAGGTTTGGGACTGGGAAGACGTAGCCAGAACGGCGCTGCGCGAGTCGCCGCTCGCGTCCAAGACAAGCAGCCAGCTGTCGTCCATCGGCGCTGGCGTCTCTCTCTCGTTGCTTTTCTTGCTCTGCTTTCAACTCTGCGGGGCGCGTCCCATCTATAACGGGCCTTTCCCGCCTCTTCTTTTACGCGTGCTTCGGCGGTTTTTCTACTTCTTCAGTCTTTGCTGTAGAGATACCCTTACCACAGGTGGTTGGGTGGCGCGTCTGACTCTTTTCAGCTAATCTCCACAACATCTCTAATTCCCGCCTTTAATTAATTGTCGGCATTGCTGGGCCCACATAGTGCCCAACCCCGAAGGTCAGTCCATGGTCGAAAAGGGCTGAATAATCCCAGCTGAGACATTCCCGTGCCGTCTCTTGAGCGCAGTATAAGCTAATTCACTTTCCCGAGCCAGAATAGTGTTCTGTCCCGCTGCAGAGCCCTCATGGGCAAACCCATTCGAGTGACGCGGAGGAAGAGTAGGCCAGAATGGGAAATCAGCTATCGACGCCACAACAAAGGAAATTAGCAAAACCTAAGACCAATAACTCTGCGCCGAATCAGCGTTTACCCTCCGCCAGTCAGGTAGTGGAACTTCCAACACCCCCAGTGACGATCTCGAACATCGGCGAAGCTGATATGGCTACCATTGGAACTTCCGGTGATCGCAGGAGCCTGCCAGGTGCTTTCCAGAAGCTTCGTGACCGTACGTGGAGCTTCGGGGGCAACGATTCAATAGACCCATTTGGGGACGATGATTCAACTGTTGGAAGTCTTGGAGCTATTGTCTCTGGGGTGAAGGACCGAATCTCACGATCTGGGTCTCTCAGCTCGTCGCGGATGTCGAGCGCAAGAACATCATTGACACGATTGACCTCGCTGGGCGGACTCCCACGAGTATCACTCGTCATAGAACCAGGAGCTCCCAATGCCGGAGCAACAGGATTAGTGAGGCAAGAGATTGAGGAGAATGCCCGGGCTAACGAACTCGCGCTTCAGCACATATCCGCACCATCTCCCACAAGTGAATATAGCCCCTGCCCTTCTTGTACACCGATAAGGCGTAGGTCTCTTCTTACTCCGGGTATCGCAACACGCGGCCGCCCAAGCAATATCCTCCGAAAAGCGCCACCTCCAGGAGAGTTACAGACCCAAGCTGACCGTGACTATTACTTCAACTCGTCTCCTACACACCCGGACACTTTTGACCTTGTGGAGGAGGAACGACGTTCCTCCGAACAAAGAGCCGCCACGCCGTGTGACCAGGAATTTGGGGTCCTAGGTGTGTTCAAACGGGGCACTTTACGAATCACCAATGGTGCTGCAAGTCCTGCCCCTAGTCAGAGGACGCTGAGCCATGCCCTGGGAAGCACCCCCTCGCCTATATCAGGCGAGAGCGACGAAGAATACTTTTCAGCGTCAGAGGGCGGGGGAAGCTTAGAAAATGAGCACACTCCCATATCGGAACAGGCTATACCGAGACGGGGCGGGGGGTCTATCGATGCAGGTCCGGGCGGCCCTATTCAGGAAGAGAATAGCGAACTTGATGGACTGCAAAAATCGCCGGGAATCTCGACCAACCAGGAATGGCAGAGATCCAGCAGTCCATTACAAGACGATATGTACTTTCGCGAGGAACTGGTAGAGGTTCTAAACGAGACATCAGCCATCTCCCTATCGCCACCAGAAGTTCCGGTACGGTCGCCCGACAGAGCTTCGAAAATAGCCCAACAGTACATTCAAGAACTGGCCCCATTAGTCAGCCGACGCTCTTCATCGGTAACGGATACTTCTTCCTCACCTCCTGGGGTAACGTCGGCAGGGGCGCGGGGGAATGAAGTGGAACTCCTAGATGGCCCCCTCTCACCCAGAAAAACTGAACCAGAATGCCTGACAACGGGGCCCACATCTAACCTTGGTGCTGTAAGGGCTGATACCTTTGATGATGAAGGCATTGAAGTATCTCCTGTCTTACAGAAGATCAGCGACATCACACATCTCGTGCAACGTTGGAGTGTTGCGAAACATACATCCGACTGTAATGCCTGTCACTCAGACATACAACCGCCTTCCACTGCCTCTTCACCAGCTGCAGCCGATTGTCCACCATGTTCAGAATCTCCACCCCGCCAACCAATGCCCTCGAGAACATTAAGCAAAGCAGACAGTGGATACGACTCACAGCACTCGGTCAAGTCCGTAGCTACGGGAAGCAAAACTACACAGCAAGATTCAGAATCCTCCGATTGTAGTGAGAGGTCAGCATCGATTAGCAATGCTAACAGCAACTCAAGGCTCTGGACAGAGCAGGGCTTCGAAGTGACACATGAACGCCCGTTTAGCAGGCATCCAAACGCGGCACCCTCATCTAAACCACTACAAGTCCTGCGACCATCTCCACTGCCAGCAGATGCAGCGGAAACTACTGTCATTATGATTCCACCGCCGAAGTCGAAATTTCGGGGTCTACGGAAAAGCTTGCCACCGGGAACATCTCAACAAGTTCCACCCTCCCCGGAATTCCAGAGTCTGCGTACGCCTCGTCGGATGCTGCAGCCTCCAATCCCCCCCCCTAGGTCGTCAAGCGTCACGGTACGGACATACCGGAACATTAGTCAAGCACATATTCCACCCTCGACTCCAGTTGATACTACAAGCAAACCCGTTCAGCGGCGTAGCAATCACTTGCCTCTGATACCCAAATCCAGCGAGAGCCCCGAGCTATTAGAGCCAGTTCCAAGGCCTCTCACTATCAGGAATGGCACCTCACCACCATATCGAAGCTATAGCGTTATAACACGTCCAAGTACCGATCGTTGGCAGAGCGATCCAGCTACCGGTCCGAACAGGTTTCGACAAAGGGGTCGACTAACCAACCGTTCTTCACACAAGAAAGAAGCCCCTGGGCTTATTCACGAAAGAAGCAGGACCCGCAGCCGCTCCCAAGGCCCTATTTCGCGAGTCGAGCCGGGCATCACGGATCGATGCCAGTCGATGTATGCAGGCAAAAACCCGTTAGTCTTACCCTCCTGTTAAGAACTGGAAAGGAAGCGCATCACCTCGGTGACTCAACCCCCCTCCCTTCCCAAACAAGCTATGACAGGTTCGAACCTCAGTAGCGATATTCCGATACCCATTAATGCATAACGAAGTGATCTGGCGGGGATTTTAAATTATAAAAAAGGCTGAAATGATAATGAATATGGGGTATGGGAAAGGAAGGAGGCAAATGCTATTCGATATACTGGTTTCCATTTTGGCTTCAATGCTACCGGGCTCAGTGGGCGTCTTGGGTTTTCTGTTCCCTTTATACACTCCCTCCATTAGATTACGTATTCTCGTTACGACTCTCCTTTGTCTCACTCAGCTACGAAGACTAAAAAGACGGCCCCACTGGGGGTAAAAGCAAGGCAAAGGGCGTACATCACCCCGACACTTCCCCGCCGCGGGACGCACGTATGTATGTACATACAGTAACGCACATTAAGCTACCCGCGCAGCCGTATGGAGTTTCGGGTGGTATCTACTCTGTATATAGTTCGCAGAGAGCAAATTGATACGACGTATGACAAGTTTAGCGCCTGCTCTCAATTCCTGCCGACACGGGCCACAAGTAGATGTGGTCGGTCATACAAGACAACTTTACCCAGGGTAGAGCAGCAGTTACTTGGGCTTGCTTGCTTGCTGGTCCGATCCGAGGTTCCTACTACTCTTCTGTACTTTGTACTTGTACCCGTACCACTCTGTCTGTATGGGTATGCAGGTATCCACCTGCTACCAGAATATTACTATCTTTCGTGCATCGCATCGCCCCATTCCTTCTCTCTTTGTTGCGGGTCTCTGTTGCTAGTCGCTGTATCTCGTTGTAGAGAGTATATGTTGTTGTAGAGAGTATACGTTGTCGTAGAGCGTATATGTAGAGAGTACTCTGTACATGTACACACGAGTGTGTGGTGGCTGTTGTTGTTGTTGTTGTCGTTGTCATCGTCGCTGTCATCGTCGCTGTTGTTGTTGTACTTGCTTTTTCGGAGTCAAGTCTCATATTCCGTCATTGCTGCTTTGCTTTCCCGGTTTTGTTGTACAACGCCACGACTCCAACAACATCGTCCCTTCGCTCCCTCCAGCGCCCGTAACCCCGAGCAAGAGCCGGTTCCCAGTTACCCTTCTCCCACACTCATTTGCCCCCATTGTAGATTATCCAGACGCGACATGAAGCTCCGCCTCTCCAGCGTCGTCGCGCTCCTTTTCCCTCTCCTCGCATGCTCCCTCGAGCTGCCCTTCCAAAACCCCCTTAGCAACATCAAGCACAACCTCGAATCCCTCCGCGAAGGAGCGAACCTCGACTCGCTATACCATGGCGTCGACTCGCTGCGGCAGAAACTCGAGATGCCGGCATTCATAAAGCAATACACAGACCCGATTGGTGCGTCACCACTACTATCGCTACATCGGAATCTAGTGCGCATAGAGTCCATCTCGGGGAACGAGAATGCAGTTGGCACATGGCTGGTTGAGTATCTGACGAAGAAGAATTATACGGTGGAAATACAGCCAGTGGTAGGAGTCCAGGAGAAGGTGAAAGGGGTGGGCATGGCGAGTTCGGTGACGGACAGGTTCAACGTCCTAGCGTATATCGGCAATAACAAGACCACCCGTACACTACTAACGAGCCATATCGATGTCGTGCCGCCATACTGGCAGTATAAGGTTAGTGGGCACAAAATCAGTGGGAGGGGAACTGTGGATGCAAAGGGGAGCGTGGCGGCACAGATTCAAGCTGTGGAGGAACTACGGAAAAGTGGGGAGGTCGGGGAGGGAGATGCGGCGATGTTGTTTGTCGTTGGCGAGGAGAGTGCGTAGCTTATTTATGATCCCCCCGTAGTGTCTGCACGACGATGCTAATGACGACTATCTAGCTGGCGGAGACGGTATGCGTGCAGCCAATAAACTTGGTCTCTCTTGGGAAACTGTCATCTTCGGCGAGCCCACTGAACTCAAGCTCGCCACCGGCCACAAGGGCATCCTACTGTTCAACCTACGTGCCCAAGGAAAAGCATCTCACTCCGGGTACCCCGAGCTCGGTATCAACGCCAACTCCCTCCTCCTCCCTGCGCTTCTCGCCCTCGACAGATTAACCCTACCTGCATCAGAGAGGCTAGGGAATTCTACATTGAATATCGGGCGAATCGAGGGCGGGGTGGCAGCGAACGTTATTCCGGCTTATGCGTATGCACAAGGATCAGTGAGGATTGCAGCAGCAACGCCAGAGGAGGTGAAGGATATTATGTTGCTAGCTGTGAACAAGACAGGCGCAGCAGGGGTAACGCTAGACTTTGGTGCTGATTCTTATGGACCAGTGCATCTCGATAGCGATGTTGAAGGTACTGCGGTCTCCATTTTTCCGCATCATATCCACATACCCAAGTCTCGGCATACCATCTCGAAGTAGAGACCTCTCCGCGATGTCTAGACCCCCTAACCCCTACCCCAACCAAACGCAATATATAAAACTAACGGTCCCTTTCAACCCAGGCTTCGAAACAATCCCCGTCTCCTACGGCACCGACATCCCCCACCTCCTCGGCGCACACAAACGCTACCTCTACGGCCCCGGCAGCATCCTCGTCGCACACTCAGACCACGAGAGCCTCACCATCCAGGACCTACAAGAAGCTGTTACGGGATACAAAAAGCTATTGAAGGGCGCGCTGACAGGCAAAGGCTTGATAGTTGCGGAAGCAGGGAGAGCACAACAACCTCCAGAGGCCAGTGAATCCCCTGAAGATCAGAGTCCGCTTGATGAGACAGTGAAGTCAGAAACTTTGGACGTGGATGGGGACAGTGGGTGGGTAAGCAAGGGAAACTGAGGGGCCATAAGACAATTTTTTTTTAATATTGTGGAGGGTTTATTTATTCCACTATCTCTGAAAGAAAATTCAAGAAAAAATTTTCTTTTTTTGCCTTTTTTTTCTCTTTTGGGCTCCTATTCTACCTAGGTTCTAAAAAATCAACGCCTTTTACATCACGCATGTTAAAGAAAACTATATAAAAATAAAACGGTATGATGTTTATTCCATTTTTCCCTTTTTTCCCCTTGATCTCAACGTATTTCGCGGGAGAAAAAAAACGGGCCACCAATACTCAAGATTTAAGGATTTAGGATAGTAGTAGAAGAAATCATCACGCAAGTTTTTTTTTTTCCCTTCCTGCATTCCACTCTTTCCTTTCTTTAACAGAAAAGAAACCGCCCGTCTTTATTTAATACCAATACCCATTGCTTCTTATTGCTTGTCTCTCTCCCTCCACAAAACAAGAGTTGAGGGCAAAAAAAAAGGGAGAGGGGAAGATTGGGCCGGATGCGGATTGGATTGGCGGGTAGGTGTAGGTGTAGGGGTAGGATGGTGAACGGGCTTCTTTCTTTCTAGCGCCGTGCTTCTCTATCTGCCGCTGCATCGTGTCGTGTGCTGTACCGTCTCCTGTGCTGCGGTCTGTGATGGCCGATCGCGGTGGTACCTAGACGAGGGGCGGGGGGGGAGGAGGGGGAGGGGAATGACGGCTGGATTCTCCTTCTCTCTCTCGAGGAGAAGAAGGGGAAGGAGGAGAAGAAGAAGAAGAAGAAGAGACGAGGTCTTTCTGATTTTGCGGTGGTGGATGCATGGATGGATGGGTGGATGATGCGCGGATTTAAAGGTGGGTGTTGTTGGTTTCCGTCGCCAAATGGGATATATTTTGCGTTGGGGGGCCCTAATGTTAACCCGGCAACTTGGTTAAGTAGTAAACCTGACGCAGGAGCCCACCAAGTTGCCGGCGCGTCCAACGGGGTAAGTTCGAATCACGGAGGTGGCATTACAAAAACCACCGAAGGATGTAGTCTGTAAAGGGAGCAATCCCTCCAGGCGAACCTTTTTGCCATTTTAGGGGACCGCTAAGAGTTTTTTTTTTTTTTTTTTTTGGTTGTTTTGTTTACCTTCCTCTCCGGGCGCTGTCATGCGAACGAATAACTAACTAACCTCCCTCCCCCCATACGAGCGCCAATAGAAGTACCATCCAAAGGTGAGGGGAAAAAAATGCAAAAACAATAACGAAAGAAATAGCCATTCACCCCGTCTCTATATGCAAATAAATGTTACCGTACAGTAGGTATATAGATAGCACACCTGTAAAAAAACAACGTATGGGCCCTATTATTTATCCACCCAGCGACCTTTCTCAGTTTTCCTCAGGCCGGATAATATTCCCATCTTTCCCTCTCGGTTTCCTTTCCCAGCCGGTGCTAAAGAGCTCGCCCAGTTCAAATCGCGGAAAGGGGTGGGCCTCTGTGTTGAAGACGATCTTGTCGAGGGGGAGGGTGTCGTTTGGGGAAAAGAGAAGGTATAGGTATTTTAATGTTTCGGCCTGGTGTTTTCAAATTGGGTTAGTTGAGATGTGCCAACGCCATGTTGGGTGTTTCATACTGGGGACGTACCAGCCAGAAGCTTTCCATGTTGTCGCGCTGGCTAGGGGGGAGCTCGTTTACATCATTTAGACTGACGAAGCCAGCGCCATGCTTTTCTCTTGAGTGTGTTTCGAATGCCTCGAAAATCTCCCAACCCCACTCCCTGTACTTGATGTCGCCTGTAATCCTCCACATTACGAATAAACTTTCCACCGTCTCTGGCCTTTGGAGGTTATGCGCGTCCGATGACTTCACGACATAGTCCTGCTTCCAATCCGCGTCCACCTCGGCCTTCAAGTCATCGGATGGAGTGGCTTCGCCTTCATGTAGGGGCGGATCTTCAATGTGAAACCATGTGATCTCAGGTGCGAGCCCCGTTTGTGTTACTCGATACATACCAAAGCAAGTCTGCATGAGTTCGCGTGCGAGCTTCATTTCGTCCTCTTGCTTTTTACCCCAAGTCGGTAACTTCCTAGCTTCTGCCTCCATGAGGCCACCGGTCGCACCAAGGGCAATAGTGCCCGGCATGAAGCAGACTAAATGGTCCATCTTCGGGGAAAGGTCGCCGCCGATACCTCCGGGAAGTTCGCCGATAAGAGTATGATGAGAGGGTGTTGAGTATGTGATCAAATGCTTTCGAACCCCACTTAGTGCTTGATCATACATATCACGGTAAATAGGTTCTTGTTCCGAAGTTTGGAGATACTGCTTTATCAGATATTCTGGGGCAGGTCGGTTAAGATTCGTTATTGCATCGGTTGGTCAAGAAACTCACCATAATACGAGTCTCCCCTACTCCCAAGACGAATTGAACTGTCCTTGAATTTGCCTGTAGTCGCATGTATATAAATCGGAACTAGTCCATCCTGTACGGCGTTGTCATCTATCACTCGTATAACCTTTTCCGCTTTATCCCAATATGATTTTTCTCCTGTGAGCTTAGCTACATACTTCATTTCAAGCTGCAGACTTCCGGCTTCCGCCGTAGAAGAGGCACCTTCATCAACATGAGATGGGATGCCTTCCATAGTCTTGAGGTTTATGCTCGCATACGGAATTCCGGAAGGGGACTCATATGCGCCCAGCAATCTGTTTGCAAGGTCGATTGCCTTCTCTAGGTAGAGGTCCTCGTCTACCTTCTCTCCCCTTGCCGGAGGTGCCATGTTTGGGAATGTAGAAGAGAGGTAGTGTGCGGACAGGAGGCCTCCGAGCATTCGGATGGTGGTTTCAAACGTATTCACGTCATGGTCTTGGTTGTAATCAAGAGACGTTGAGATCCAATTCCTTGCATTAGAGAGGCTCTGCGTAAGGTTCATGAGTATCATGGTATCGAGGCTATCTACTATTATCCAGCCGAGTCCTTTGGGGGTCATTTGTCGGCCGGATTTGGAAATTGGGTGAAATTCATCGTGGCCTAGGGAAAGTAGTTAACAATGCAATCTACAATCGGGTGGATACGGAAATATTGAACATACCCCATGCATAACGCTCGTATGCCTCCCAGCTCTCTATGAAGGTCTCTCTGATCCTTTCCCTCCGCCCATCCCAATCCTTTGCCTTCAGATGCCGATTGGTATGATCCCATTTCGGCCTCGTAGGCCCCAAGCCCGAGAAAAGCTCTAGCCAGTAGATTAAACCGAGGAACAGCACAGCCCCTACAAGCACTCTTTTGCGCCTCCACAGTGGCCGCCTCCGTCGCGATGATGCGTATGTAAATGGCTTATCCTTATACAATGGTAGGTCCTTATCTTTGAAGTACCCTCCTAGTCCGTTTCCTACGCTGCCACTAGCGCGTCCAGCAGCACTAGACCGCGGACCATGAACCGTGCCCGAGCTCCCCCACCGACTGTCCTCGAACCTCCGCTGTGGATCTGTAAAGCTGGGTATATTGCTGGGTAGAGAGAAGGACATGCCGTCTGGCAGAACTCCAGAATCTTCTAAGGCTTGTTTTCCCGTCTGGATAACCTGTTTGCTGTTCTCGAGAGTCTGGCGGGAGAATGTAACGGCCGAGTCTGTTGCGGCGCAGACCCCGGATTGGAGAATCGACAGTGCAGACGGTTGGTGATGAAGACCGAAAGGATCCCGGGTATTCATACCAAATCCGAGGGCATTGAGGGAAACGTACGACTGCTGCTGTTGTACAACTTCACAGTCAACAGGTGTGAACTACTGATGGAATGTTTTTGTCTTGCCCCTTGTGGTCCTGGACAGGCCACAAATCCAACGATTGATTCATCACGTGAGCCGTTATCCCTCCCAGACGACGCCGCTTTAGCGGGGTTATTTGACATTGCCTGTCAAGGTACTCTGTAGAATACCGGCCTGGCTAGAAGTTCTGTCATAATGACATTTGGCAGTGGCCCTAGAGTGGCGGACATGAATTAGCCTTATCAACAAGTATGATCTCGTGCCCATATTGTCCTATGTATAATCAAAGATCTTGAAGGGCCTTGGGGGGTTGCGTGTCGGATATATATTGATAGCGTTGAAGGCAGTGAGTGGGAGAGTACTATGGTTGATTAGGGAGCTTGTATGAGCACACGGCAGCGTTGCTCACACACTAGAACAAGTTGAAATCAGGTGGTGATTTTCGTAATCTTGATAATACTTTACATCCCGCTGAAAGCTCATTAGCGCGACGGATACAAATATAGCTGCAGAGACAGTAAATATGTTCTATAGGGGTAAATGGTATTACACGTATAGCTAAGGTCTAGTATGCTCTTGATGTAGTCCCGTGCTGAGAAAATATCCTGCCCCTCATCTTATGATTTAGTTGTGCCTTTGTATAGTGGTGTGTTGATAGCTAGGGCTGATCCGGCCTTACGAGTTCCACACCATCGACGCAGTTCCGCGTCGAGAGAAATATTAACCACAACACTCCTCATAGCTTTTTATACTCTAGCTTGCCTTCCAGTTTCTTCGATTCTGCTACCTTCCTTACTGCCTTGTTGAAGTCATCCTGGGTGACCGCATCCCTGTAGTCTTTAATAGCAAATAGACCCCTAAATGAAGTGTCAGCCCAAAAATCCTCCTTCCCAAGAAGAAGGAGTGCCCACGCTTCAGTGACAACGTTACGTAGATCTGCGCCGTTCAGTTGGTCACTCATCTTGACCACGCTTTCGAAATCAATCTCTCCTTCTAATGCAACGCCGCTAGCATGAATCTTGAGAATTTCTAATCTGCCAACTTCATTTGGCAGAGGGATCTCTATTTTCCTATCCAGTCGCCCAGCCCTGAGGAGGGCTGGGTCGAGGGTATCAGGCCTATTCGTCGCCATGATGATCTTTGTCTTCCCGAGGTAGTCGAACCCATCTAGCTGATTTAGCAATTCCATTAACGTACGCTGAATCTCTCGATCAGCAGACGTTCCTTCGGAGAATCTGCGGCCGCCGATGGCATCGATCTCGTCCATGAAAATAATGCAAGGTTCATGTTCCTTAGCATAACCGAACATTTCGCGAATAAGTCGAGCAGATTCACCAATGTATTTATCAACAATGGCGGACGAGACAACTGTTCCAACCTGTTAGCGGCATATGATTTAAGAGCTTCATCCGTACCTTTTAAGAAATTTGTCTCTAGGCTACTCGCCACCGCTCGGGCTAAGAGAGTCTTCCCAGTTCCCGGTGGTCCATATAACAACACGCCTTTCGGCGGCTTGATCCCAACTCGTTGGAAGAGTTCCGGATTCTTCAAGGGCAATTCGATGACCTCGCGCAACTCTCTGATCTGGTCGTTGAGCCCACCAATCCCGCCAAAGCTAACCTTTCCGGGGTCTTCTAGGGACATGTTGTAGACAAGTGGATCGACTTCCCGAGGTAGCATGCGCATTATGGTGAGGGTGGTCATATCGAGGGCAACCCGGGTTCCTTGGGAGAGCTTTGTTTTATCAACCTTTGACCGGCAGCCAACCACATAGCGGGGTCCCGATGAAGCCTTCACAATAACTTCAGGTGAGTGGTCAGCAAATGTAGATTATTCAGTGACAGAGCGTGGTCTTTGCAAGAGCTATTTTTAAACCAGACTAATCACGTCCAGGGTACAAACTACTCACATCTCTCTTCATCCAGCTGTTTCAGCACCTCTCCTATTATTTGCCCAACACTCTGCAGCGCTTTCAGATTCTCCTCAGTTTTGTCATACTCCTTTTGCGAGACCTTGACCTCCAGTCTCAGAGCCTTTAGCTTAGCCTCCCACTCCCTGGACTCTAGAAGCTTTTTCTTGTACTGCTCGAGAGCTGCCTGCCTCTCTGGGTCGCTGCCGTCCATGGTTGGAGGAAGTAGAATCTCGAGAACAGGGTAGGTGGCAAGTGCGAACTCTCACTGCGGCAGAGCCGAATTCACTTTCTCACTTTCCTCGGCACAGTATGAAGAAAAGAGCGGCAAGAGGTGAGTTCTTGGGCTCTGCGAGAAACAGGGACCCACCACGTTGTTATTCGAATAGACGATGGAATTGGTTGTCTGTCCAACGCTGCGATTGCTCGCTGTGGTCTCAAGCCTTGAGCCTCATCACCTGACACTCGAGTGGCGGACAACCCCGCTGCGATTGTCGGGACTGACAGGGGTGGATCCCCCACCAGGAAAGAAGGAAGGAAAGCTGATGCTGCCAACAAATCTCTCACGCACGCTTTTCTTCTTCCTCCTCATATCCAGTAGACGATTCAATTCCTCGAAAATTTTCATCCTGCGAAAGGAAAAAGCAATCTTTTCACCGCAATTGTATCAGTCAGAAGGTCAGTTCAGCTTGCTCCGACAACCCAAACTCTGCTGTCGTCGGCCCGATACTCTGACCATCGATCCCTACTCAACCTTACTCAAGTCTGGATACCAATTAACAATCATATTTCTAGCCCCGCTGCAGCACACTCGAAACAAATAACACATCAGTGAGTTCCGGCTCTCCAGCTATAGTACGCCTGAACATATCTAAACTAAGAAAGTCTTCATCACTAGCTGACGAAACGGTCATGGCAATCACTAAAATCCAAGCGCGTTCTGTCTATGACTCTCGTGGTAACCCTACTGTCGAGGTTGACGTCGTCACCGAGGCTGGCCTCCATAGAGCAATTGTGCCCTCCGGCGCTTCGACTGGTATAGCTGTCTCTCCTCTCGATGGAAGTCATAGTCACTGATTGAAACGATGACTAGGCCAACATGAAGCATGTGAGCTCCGCGATGGTGACAAGTTGAAGTGGGCTGGCAAAGGTACGGGCAAACCGACCATCTTCCCCGGAACTCAAAGCACAGCTATCCCCTACCGGCCTACATCTAGCTTATTTGCCTCGATTTCGTCAACGATACTAACCTGGCGACAATAGGTGTGACCAAGGCTGTCAACAATGTCAATACCATAATCGGACCAGGTCTCATTGCACAAAACATTGACGTTAAGGACCAATCTGCTGTTGATGAATATCTGAATAAGCTTGACGGCACTCCTAACAAGACGAGACTTGGCGCTAACGCCATTCTCGGCGTCAGTTTGGCAGTTGCCAAAGCTGGTGCTGCTGCGAAGGTGAGCAAGAATGCTGGCTAGAAGCCAACCTGTCACTCCCCAGCATCAATAGTTGTTCCTATTGATTTCTCGCTACATTTATGTTCCTGCCGTGGTCTCCCCTGGAGTTGACAGTTTCGGCTCTCGACTAAACGCTCCCCCTCTTGCTGTTCTAGATTGAGTACCTATCTGGTTATATTTCCCCTTTAATTTGTTGTCGGAGTTCCGCATACCGAAGTCCTCCGATACTTTCCGACGTTTTCCTCTGACCCCGAAAGTATCCACAACCGAAGTGTTGACAAGGTAAACTGCAGGGTGTGCCTCTTTACGCCCATGTCTCCGATCTTGCTGGGACCCAGAAGCCCTATGTCCTTCCCGTCCCTTTTATGAATGTTCTTAATGGCGGGTAAGTGTAGACTCATTCGATTGTTGTGGGACGAAAACTTATAGAATTGAAATAGGTCGCACGCTGGTGGGCGCCTCGCATTCCAGGAATTCATGATAGTTCCTAGGTTAGCCAATGCCCGTTATTTTTCAGATCCTGATTGCACAACATTCCACTAACTTCTGAAGTGCTGCTCCTTCCTTCACTGAGGCCATGCGCCAAGGCGCAGAGGTCTATCAAATCCTCAAGTCTCTTGCAAAGAAGAAGTACGGACAGTCAGCTGGCAATGTTGGTGATGAGGGTGGCGTTGCTCCTGATATCCAGACCCCTAAAGAGGCCCTCGACTTGATCACCGAGTCCATTGAAAAGGCTGGCTATACTGGGCAGATCAAGATCGCTATGGATGTCGCCTCCAGCGAATTTTACAAGGTCGAGGAGCAGAAATACGACTTGGACTTTAAGAATCCCGACAGCGATAAAAGCAAGTGGTTGACTTACGAACAGCTTGCAGATCTTTACAAGGAGCTGGCCACGGAATATCCGATTGTTAGCATTGAAGACCCCTTTGCCGAAGATGACTGGGAGGCCTGGAGTTACTTTTACAAGACGTCTGACTTCCAAATCGTTGGGTGGGTTTTCTGTGTCTGGTTCTGACTAGATGAGAGTTGCTTAAGTAACCCTATATAGTGACGATCTAACGGTAACGAATCCTCTTCGGATTAAGAAGGCTATCGAACTCAAGTCTTGCAACGCGCTCCTCCTCAAGGTCAACCAGATTGGCACATTGACGGAATCTATCCAAGCCGCCAAGGACTCCTACGCAGCTGGTTGGGGCGTTATGGTTTCTCACCGTTCAGGAGAGACTGAAGACGTCACCATTGCCGATATCGTTGTAGGTTTGAGGGCTGGGCAGATCAAGACCGGTGCTCCAGCCAGGAGTGAACGTTTGGCGAAGCTGAACCAGATCCTGAGAATCGAAGAGGAGCTGGGGGATAACGCTGTGTATGCGGGTAACGCGTTCAGGACTGCCATTACGCTATGAAGACCTAGCCCCTAGCGATTGCCTGCTTTAGAGGAAAACAGGGGTCAGAAAGCGATTATCTCCGAGGGCCTGGGGGGCGGTTTTGACGGTAGAACAGAAGTACAAGTTAGGAAGTGGGAAGTAGCTAGTCGTTTTATGTATTAGCACTCTAGCTCGAACAAATTAAAAGTCAAGGTTTTCGAGTGTCAAGACACGTGATTCACACCGAAAGCAGGAGCCATGCGATGCAATGCGATGGTCCTGCGGCGTCCCTGTGATGGACTGCGATGGCCCTGCGACGGCCCTGCGATGCCGGTACAACACGGCGATGCCAGACCTGGTTACATAATCCGCGTAGCGAACTGCGCAGTGAAATTTGTCGTGACGGTGGAATCCACCGCCCCACTAAACACCCGCCCACGCCTCTTACTCCTCCTACTCCTCTTGCTCTTCTCACTCCCTCTACCTTTACCACGCCCTCACTCGCTCACGATCATATTCGCTACCACCGCCCTCACTCGCAGCTCGACTCCCCTTCACCTGGCCATCTGGCTTTGCACACCAACAGCGGATCATGGCGCCTACAAAGTCGAAAGGATGGGGTGAGTTCTCCAGGCTAGATTCTATTGCACGGGCCGGCCTTCACTTAGGCGTCTTTGCACCGCATGGACCCTTACACGATTCTGCTACGTACACTGTTTTTGATTTGGGTTCTGGTCCTGTTAACCACTTTATCATCGACTTGGGCGGTTAGAAGACGAAGAAGAGAGTACCCCTCCATCCTCACCCCCGGTCATCGCTGTACGAAGGAGTAAGTGGGATGATGAAGAGGAGGAAGATAGCGAGGTGAGCACGTCCATTCTCGCTGCTCCTGCGCAAGATGTCCTGACAGCCGAGATCTATGAAAGGTGCTAGAGTCTTGGTCCGCAGCTGAAGACTCGGAAGTTGAACGGGAAAAGGCTAAGGCAGAAGCGGCGCGAAAGGCAAAAGTGGAGGCAGAGGCTGCGGCAAACAAGAAATCGAGGACGCAGCGGATAGCGGAGAAACAGGCGCAGAATAAAGCACTGGCAGCACAGGCTAATGATAGCAGTGAGGAGGAGGAAGACGAGGTAGCTAAACGGATACGGCTACAGAAGACGGAACAAGACGCAGATCTCAAACACGCAGAGGATCTATTTGGGACCACCGGAATCTCCAAACGCACCACCGCAAAAACCGTCGTTGCGGCCGATCCCAACGACCCAACTGCCACCGTCGATCTCAGCTCCCTCGGGCTCTTCAACCCCACAAACAAGGCCTCCTTCACCAAACTCCGCGAAACCCTAGTGCCCATTCTCACTGCCTCCTCGAAAAAAGCCCACTATTCCTTGTTCCTCCAGGAGTTTACCCGTGACCTAACCAAGGAACTGCAGAGCAGCGAGATCAAGGCTATTGCGAGCAAACTGACGACGCTGTCGAACGAGAAGATGAAAGAGGAGAAGCTGGCAGAGAAAGGGGGTAAGAAGAGCAAGGCGGCAAAGACCAAAACGAGTCTTGTGGCTAGTCGGGATGAGAGTTTTAAGGCGGATACGACAAGTTATGAGAATGAGTACGACGAGTGAGTGGTGCTTTCCCTTTCCTAGGTAGGTGGGTACTAATAGGTCTAGTAGTGATGACTTTATGTGAAAATGAAATGATCTGGGTTGCAAACCGTAGACGGGGTTTCTCTTTTCTCATTTTCTCCTTGTCTTCTAAGCATTGCGTTTGTAGTTTCCTACTCTACTCGTTGGGGGGCGGTGTCCAATCGGGCTGGGGTTCCTCGACGATACGGACAGAAGCATGTTTCTCCCGTCTGTTTTTTTTTTGCCCTCCTGCGGTCTTAGTTGCATTACTCTATACAGCCCGTTTGTTATCCCCCTACGCACATCACCCACCAACCTTAATGCCTTCCCCCCTTGTGTTTTCCCAACCGCGCCGCTTTAGAATTCAAAGAGCAAGAGAAAAAAAAAGGAAAAGTTTAGGCCATCACAGGGGCATCGCAGAGACATCGTAGGACTGGAGCTAATACACAAAGTAACTAGCTGCTTCCCACTTCCAAACCTGCACTTCCGCTAGGGAACATAGTCCCTGTCTGTAACATCCGCCCGATCCTCCACCATGGCATTTTAATATCGATCTGTAGCTGTCATTTTCACGGGCTTCTTTAGCTGCATGCATTTCCAGTCGAGTTTGACGGCTCGATCGTACTTCGCGAGAATTGGTGTAGATCACTGAAGTTTAAGTTGAGTTCAGTACCGGAGGATCATTAAGTGCTAGAAAATCTTATAATTATCAGTCCAAAAGTATCTCTAGAAGGGATAAAACTTACCAGGCGATTACTATTTAGTCCAGCTAACTAACTGATCTTTGGTTCATGTGTTGACGGAAGTTACTAGTAACTTCCTGCACTAAGTAAACCCCTCGGATTCGGTAGGTCGGAGCTACGCCGGCCTCTTCGGGGGGGGTGTAGACACCGAGTTGGGGGAGAAGGAAAGGGGGGACTCACCCCGGGGCAATTCCAACACCCCACTCAACGGCAATTATCCCAGCCCGAAGCCAGCATCCCGAAGCAGACCTTCCGTGTCCCCATACCAAGGCCAATGCTCGCATTCCTAGCCTCCTTACTCCGGAGCCCGGAGCGCCAGCAAAGTCGACGCAAGGGGGTGTACTTGCCAATACCCCTCGACCCGGACGGGGCCATCTCGCGGGCGGAGCTCGCGCTGCAAGCGGCGGCGAGGGCTGGAGCCCTAGCGCTAGACAAAGGGGGGGTGTCACCCCACCCACCCACGATGGCGCGCCAATATTTCCCCCCCCCCCCCGTAGTTGTGCTGCCAATTAATTCTAAGCGAGTTTTCCCTTCACCTTCGCTGAGTCTTTTCTTTTGGTTAGGGCCTGTGGTTAGTTAAAGCGAAGCCTAGGTCTATAGTTGATACTGAATATACGAATGTTACAGTTGTATCGTCGGCAAGATAAGAATCAAAATCATATTCCTCTCTCTATTCAAGACGCTAACATGGTAAATAGGTTTTTTTTGTTGGGTATTTTGTTTATTTTTTATTTTTTATTTTATTTTATTTTACCCGGCAGAGTTTAGGTGGAGAGGCATGTTTGACGATGTTCCGACCTAACACCACTCCACACTCCTGGTCATAAAAATATAAATAAAAAAAAGCAAAATAGATCTAGACGCCCCCCTCCCCACCCCAGGTACGTAAAACAATAGGGTTAGATAGGGACTTGGGGGTTCCCTAGCTGCGAGAGTCTAGAAAACTTCCTGTCTCCGTCGGGTTTTCTCCTCTTCGTATCGTTCTCGATCTCGATGTCTTGAGGAGTCGCCCGAGGATTCGCCCCTATCCCTATCCCTATCCCTATCTCTGCGTCTTCTCTCTATATCCCTCACCCCGCCCTCATCATCACCTTCACAATCTCGCCGTCTCCGGTCCCTACTGTCCCTATCTCTATCTCCATCCCTATCCCTATCGTAATCACCGTCACCATCTCGCCGTCTCCGGTCTCTACTGTCTCTGTCTCTATCTCTATCCTTATCCCTATCGTGATCACCATCACCATCTCTCCGTCTCCTACGTCTGCCATCTGGTGATCCACTCCGTTCCCTCCGTGAGTGCTCTCGACTCTTGCTACTATCTTGATGGTCGCGGTGGCCTCTGTCTCGGCGGTGAGGGTGGTGGTGGTGGTGGTGATGGCGTTCACGATCGCTATCTTGGTGGTTTCTAGTAGGCAGGGGAGGGTTAGCGACGTCACCGGGGGCTGTAGATGCTTCCATGCGTAGATTGTGGCCGCACCTTGAACTTCCTCTACTCCCCCCCTTCCCTTCTTTCCTCTCTAGGTCTCTACCAAGGTTCCTATCTCTCCTTTCTCTCCAGTCCTCCTCCACGTCTTTCTGTGTCCTCTCATACTCCTCTTTTTTGGCCTTCAACTCCTCCTCCGTGAGCATCTCCCCAGTTTTTGAATTCTTCAGCACCACGGGGTTGTATGTCTTATCTATCACTCTGCCTCTCCTCTTCGCCCCCTTCCCCCACGCCCCTAGTTCTTCACCCACCCCTCCGGGTACTTCTTTCGCCCCAATCCCTAATAACGCTGGTCGCCGTTCGACAATGCGAGGCTTGCTGACCTGGTCCTTGCGTTTTCCTACAACGTCCCCTTCCTTCCAACCCATACCCCGTAGTAGTGCGGCACCAAATTCCTCAACAGGCACTGCAGCATAGTCATCCAGAGATGCGGGATCTGGGCGAGAGGCAACATCGAGTCGATACGCATCATCCTCTGAGATATGGCTACCTCGTACTCGGTGGTTGTAGTCTAGAGTATCTTGCTGTGCTGCTGAGAGGGGTAAAATGAGGTTTGAACTCCTCCCAGTACCATTGTGTGATGTAAGTGCCTCAAGTGCCAACTCATCATCTGTCTTTGCCCTTTGCGGTGCAACTTGTTCTATCTCAACAGTCTGCTCGGTGAGCATCTCCACATCTCTGTCTCTTTCACCCGCCGTCTCCTCCACGAATGTGAGCCCATAGGCCTGCACGCCTCCATTGATCACTTCCTCCCCCGCATCCCCTACAATCCGCGTGTCCCCTGATCTTGCTTGTGCCTCTGGTGGCAATAGATTCTTGCCCCGCTTCCGCTTTGACTCCTCTCTCCAGTCCCGATTCCTCTGACTTGGGATCACCAGCGGCCCCTTGTCTTTCCCTATGTCGTCTACACCGATAGCACCGCCGGCAGAATGATCGAATGCAGAGACAAGCTGCGGTTGATTGTTAGTGCTTGCTGCCTCTTCATCCTCAGAGTCTGACAGAGTAGACACATGTCGGCGCTTGCCATCCTTGAGGGCAGAGGATACAGCAAGTGGCTTGCGACCTAGAGGTGGTGGCTTGGTCTTCGATGCGCCCAGAGAGAGAGAAAAGGCTTTCGGGGGCGTGGGATTTGGTGAAGGAGCACCTGAAGGACGCCGATCTTCAGATGCCATTTTATGCGCTTGCCACAATCATCCGGTCTCACGCCTAGGGGCAAACCGGTTCCATGCGACGAAGGTATCGCCGTCGGGTGCGTCCGTCCGCAGGGACGGGGACAGGAGGTTGGGCTCGGTGCTAAGGCAGCAGAACAATGACTCGTCTACAAAACGTTGGGCGCACAAGAGATGATCACGTGCAAGGTTGACTTCAAGGAAGAGCCACCCGCTCCTGGTTCGCTGTTCAAGTCTCCGCTATTCAACTCACCCAACATCCAATACAACTACGTGCTTATTGCATTGCTGCTCATTTAGAAGCCCATTAAGCAGCCGTCAGGTATGCAGACGGTGCCTAGGGAAATCATTGATAGGTATATTGGTACTAATACTCTTTGCAAGGCTGGTCAGACCAACCAACCTGGTCAGACATAGCGATGCAGCTGCGCAAGCCCTTGCGACACAGCCAATTATATACAATGTGTCCACTGAGAGCTCACACAAAATACCTCTCATAGAGATCGCCCATGGAGAACTCGTGGAGGTTGCGTACCCTACTGTCCTGTAGCCGTCTGAGCTTGCGGCAATCGAGGCGACTGGTTCTGCCCCTGAGCGCTTCCTGTCCGCTGTGTTTGCGGTGTGACGCTCCTTGACGGCGGTCTATTCGCTCCATTCACCACACTGGGGCCAGCAATGCCTCCTATCTGATTCGCCTGTTGAGCCCTCATCATATGGGCGTACATCTGCTGCTGCGACTGTTGAATACCTGCTCCATTCATCATCCCAGGAGCTTGTTGCTGTAGGTGAGGGTTGTTACCACCGGCAGCAGCATTTATCGCTGTCATCCGGTACTCGCGAGCAATTTGCTCCTGCGTAAGTCTCTGGATCTGTTCTGCGCTCATTTGGGGATATTTTGCCTTCATCTGTTGGTTGAAATGAGAGATATTGCTCATAGCGGGTGTCATCCCATTCGACAAGCCTTGGGGTTGGGTAGTCTGAACGAGAAGAGATTGTCCCATTCGAGGAGAAGCTGATGGTCCACCGGTTGTACTCATGCCATTAGTAACAGGGCCGGGGATACCATTTCCATTCGATGCTGCAGATTGGAATGCGGCCATCATGTTAGGGCTGCTATGCATCACAGCTTGAGCGGCTGACCCGTTTATGTTTGATGGTGACGATGAGCGGCCCTGCTGTGATTGGAGGAGGTGTTGTTGCTGTTGCTGCTGAAGGAACTGTCGTTGCTGTTGTTGGATTCGGGTGTTCTCCAGGACGAGCCTCATATGTTCTGGTGGCATGGGGTTGTGCCTCGTTTGCGTCACTATGTTACCTTGCATTGGGGCCTGAGGTACTCCTTTTGCGCTCATCGGCACTCCCCCACTAATAACTTGCGGAAGAGCGCTATTGTGGGGGGTAGGTATACCAGCGATGCCATTCGGCAAGTTGTGAAGCGGCCCAGGTTGTCTTGTCTGCGTGGGAATACTAGCCTGATTCTGGCCACTGGGATAGGAGGTGGTGACAAGGGGGCTTGCCACACTTCCGGCAGCTGGCGTGGTGTTCCGCTGCTGCACAGGCGCCCCTCCACCCGCAGAGTGCTGTTGAGCGGCTTGATGCTGCGCGTTCAGCCGTTGCTGCTGAGCAAGCTGGGAATAAGTTAATAACACCGCACTACACAGCAAACATGGGCGATCATACTCTCTGTTGCGCAAGAACCTGCTGCCGGTATTGTTCATGTCTCTCCTGTGCCTTGAGCTCGCGCTCATGCTTTATGCGGCTGAAATCCTGAGGCGTGCTGACGGGCGCACGAGGCTGTTGAACTTCGTTGGCCTTTCTCATCGCGGCTAATCCAGCAGCTATCGCAACAACGAATTAGCAAAAATGGAATCGCAAGTGCAACTATGCAGCTATAGAGACGGGGGCTCGCCCTACCATGTTGCAGCTTCTGGACCGTCGTTTCCCTCTTCTTCGCAACTTTCCTAATCGCATCGATGAGGCTCAAATGCCGTGTGTTCTTCCTTCGTTCCACTCGTACACTTCGAGTGTCTCTCCTCCGAGCGGACATTAAGGATGCGTTGCTAGGTCCACCCTGATGCTGTCCGGGTAAAAGCTGTGGCTGGTGCTTGGCGGCGTCGAGTCTGGAATGCAACGCACGGAAATACTGAGTTTTTTGCATATCAAGAGGCAATCCTTCTATCGAAATCCATCGCTCAAAGCACTCCCATGGTGTCCGGCGCTCAGCACTAGATGAAAAAGCCGAACGTGACGAGACAATGCTGGATATTAGAGACCAGTTGTAGCAGTATTCCTTCACCAACGATTTCAGTTCCTCCTCCTCAGCAAACGTCCACTGGGCAACGCCCCTACACTCAAAGAAGCCTTGTGGCGGCATCGGGTGCTCAGAAGGCGGTCTAAAGAGATGTCCCGCATGGATACGATCCCTTATTGGTTTGTTTTCGGGGTTGAATAGCGCCACGTCGTTCCTCTCCGGCGATCGTTCGAATCTCGCCCGTTTAGGGGTACGGTAGAACCCGTATGAAGGGTCAATATCGACAGTTTTGTGCTCTGGTGTTCGGTCGTCGTCCTCCTCAAACTCATATCTGCTCCTCTTACGTGGAGGGCTGTTGTTATTGACTACCATCTTACCAAGGACATATTTGCTGACTGGGACAATCGGTGTCTTCCACTCTGCGTCCGGCGACAAACCAGATGCGTGCTGTCCGAGGGGCTCGTAGAGAGGGAGTTCATGGAGTAGCTTTTCACTAGTCGGGGACTTCCTGAGCCCAATCACAATATCGTCTGGTGGTAACGAGAAAATTTCGGCCGGAGCAACCGCATCATATGCATCGATATCATCGTAGGCATCGCTAATGGACTCTTCTTCGGCAGAAGCGACAAGATCAGGGGTTGGATGCGAAGCCTCAGCGCTATCGAGGTCGACCGGTGAAATAAACCCATCCCTCATCTCCAAATCCCGAAACCCGTCCCCTGCCCTTGGCGCAGCAAGCGGCTGATTCGTTTGTCTTGTTCTGATCTGGAGTTTAGCCCGTTCGTCTGGAAGAGCGGTCACCCATTCCTTGCACGCATCAGCCATTTTTTTGGCAGCTACAAACTTCCACTTCCTCTCTTCCCTAAAGTCAGTTCGCATCCACTTCATTTGGTCCAATAGCCCATCCCAATGAGTTAGCGGCCTCTCAGGCTCGATCGATCGTTCCATTTGCCGGAATGACCAATTGTTCTTAAGTTGTAATGAGTACATCCGTCGGAGGAGCCGCGCATCCTGCATTTCATGGAAATTGACATTCTGATTAGCAGTGGTAATTGTCTTGTGTGCAGTTGCAAGGAGACTGTCGAGTGGCTGCGTTGCTGTTTGTACAACATGGTAAACCTGGAGATAATTAATGTCTTCAGCATTACCTGCCAAATGTTTCGAAGCAGAATATGGATCGCGTCTGGCTAGTGATATGTTCTTAGATAATTTAGGAGGTTGTTGTTTGGCAAATGTGACGGTAGATAGCTTGCTCCTCTCCTTGTCTTTGCGTTCCGCTATTCGAGGTCGGGTAGATGAAGGCTGAGAGGTACTAGCACCCGATGCCGGAGTTGATGTTTCGGTTACGAAGTTAGATCTAGCGGCTTCCGCAGACGATCTATCCGTGAACGCCCGTTCGGCTTGAGCGGTATGATTTGGCTTCGGTATCCCTCCAAGGATCTCCGATACTGACTTGTGTTTAATCGCGCCGGAGGAAACTCGAGTCGTCATCCGTTCGGGAGGAGAGGGTACGGATGCAACTATAGGAGGTTCGTATATGGGAGAACTTGCTCCATTCCGTTGGTCCATAATCGTTGCATCCTCCGTCTGAACATCTTCAGATACCTGTCTCAAGGTTGATGTCTTCTCGGGGCTAACAACAACCTCATTAATTTCACCCAAATTAGTGATCTCAGGTGTGATCACGACGGGATCTCTCCTTTCGAGAGTATCGAGACCTATCGACGCCTCGCGTGTTTCGTTCTGCTGAATAGGTAACGGCTCAACTGTCCGCCCCGAACACGAGTCCTTCTCATTGACATCTACCTCCTTAGTTTGGTGACCTTCTGCGACTATTGCACTACTATCGTCTAGCTCGGCTGCCGGACTCTGCCCTTGGGAGCTTGGTCTGATATCTTTTGGTTCCCTAGTATCCATATTCCCCGGAGTGGAAACACTTCTTTCTCTATGTTCGGGAATGGTACCATCTTCAGGAGTAGGCACACCAACCACCTCGTCTTCTTCCTCCTCTGTGGCGTCCGGCACATATTCTGTGGTCGCCTTATTCGGGTGAAGCTTACCACTGCGCCTAATACCCCCGCCGTCATCTGGGGCAGGTATAGGAATAGTGGGTTGCTCGGGTTCTGCTATTGACATTGCTGCTTGCTGCTCTTCTAGACGTAGCTGGGCGTTCGCATCTAGGCTGACCTCATGTGATCCGGGTAAACCCACTTCTGGTGAGGGAAGAGTGTTATGTTGCGTCATTTCAACCGACTCCTGGGGACTGTACTCCGGACTGTACACTACCGCAGCTGAAGGGAATTTTTCGTGTTCCCCTGTATGCGCCTTAGGGTGTAGGACCTCAGTATTTGTTGGAATAAACTCATTCTCTGGGCTGGTGTCGGCAGACGTGACGTTTAAGCCGGGTGTGTTGGATGCTTTGGATTCCCCGATCGTCGAACTCGGGGACGCTGGGAGCTCTCCGGCCGTTGAAGGCGCAAGTTGTGTCGCACTTGACAACCCGTTAGGCCTAGCTGTGCTTGATGTTGGGGTTGGCAGTGCGTCTGTAGATGAAATAGCAGCCGGTGTAGTAACTCCATCCTTTGCCGAGTTGTTTGGTGTAATAGGTAGTAGAGACTCCACAATAAGGCTCGGAGGCCGCTTCTTGCTCTCGTCGCCCTTGCGATCCTGTTCCGCTACCTCCTGACTGCTCACATGTGAGGCTCGAGGACCCCCTAGCGGCAGCTCCGCAACCTGACTCCCTGGTTCATTCTGCTCAGGAGTGGCAGTTTCAGAAATCTGTTCAGACGGCGTAGGGCCAGCCTCTCCTGCATCGGGCTCTACGTGTCGGGGCGGACTTGGTGGTTCAGGCCTAACCGGGTCCTTGCCCGAGCCCCCCAATACCCCGGCGCCGTTCAGCTGTTGATGTGACTGTGTCTGGGGCACTGAAGCAGCGCCGTCAGGAATAACACCCAATGGGGCGGTAGTGATATTGGGAAGGTCGGTCTGGGAGCCTTTGGACTTCCCTTGGGTACTCCTCTTCGTCGATATGTTTCCGGTTCCATTCGCAACAGGACTTCGAGACAAGCGCCTAGACCGCTTCGGCGTACTCGCCCTTCCCACGAGAGCCGGCATGAAGCCCAGAAGATCAGCCTGGCCGGTAACCGTCCCTTCGTCCTGTCTTGGATGTACTTCTGATCTGAGAGTGATCGGCGTAGGCAAATCCCCATCCAACTGCACAGCTGTGGGTGTAGTGCTATAGCGCAAGGCATGCTGGCCGTTCTTCGGAAGGGTCGTCTCGTCAAAGAACCGACCTCTAGTAAAAGTTGTGTTAATACGGTACCCGAGGGATATTTGGACAGGCGCAACCTAGTGAAATATTTTTTTGAAGTGCTGAGATATATACCTTAAAAGGTCATTCGCATCCAAGAAAGTGATTTCTAGCTGATCGGGCGGTTCGGCATTGATGTCGAATTGAGAAGGTATGATCTCGCCATATTCGACATATCGTGCGACCGCGTAAACCTCACGAAGTTTTCGCTTTCGGGACTGAATTACACCTCTAACCTCAACAACAACACGGCAACAACGCCAGTAAAATTAATTAGCGATTTATTCTTTTCGCTCCATTGCGCTCTTTAAGTGCATATGAATTTGGAGGGAAAAACATACGCGATCTCTTCACGTTTGGATCGCAAGATCCCTTCCGAGAGGACGTCTAGCGTCATATAGAAGTAGTTTTACCGAACAACATCCGTTATTCGCGCTGAAAACGAGGGCGATGGGGTAAACAGGGTCTGGAAGCACGATCTGACGGGTCTGTTTTGATGAAACCGAAAGGATGGATGATATTTTCGACGACGAAAAAGACGCGTGTATGAGGTGAGGTTGTCGGTTTGTCCGCGGATGGATTAGTGTTGCGCAAACGACAGGCAGCAACCGACCTAAAGGCTCAGTGATAGGGGCGCCGCGTCTTACCCTTTCCGGCAGCCAATAGTAACGCAGCACTTGAATGCTGCTCAGAGCTCGCTTGCCCCACAGACACAATTTCCTGTATTTCCTCCTCCGCAACGAAGCCAATCTCGACGACTCTCACCCTCTGCTCCGCCGGCACACGCGGCCAGATGGGCAAGCGGAAGCGCGCTGCACACGAGGAGGGCCGGTCTGCTCCCATCAGCGGCCGTGCAAAGGTGCAAAAGCCCACGGTGCAGAAGGGGGCGACGGCGGATGTTGCAGACGGCTACATTACAATACAGATTATAGCGGGCTCGTATGAGCGGGTGCTGCATGGCATCACGGCCGAGATTCATCGTCGGGGCGCTCCAGCAGAAGGGAAGAGCGGGGGCAGCGCGGACGCCAAGTTTTCCGATACCTTCCTCTTCCACGCTCATACCTCCGCGATTCGGTGTCTGGCACTCTCGCCGCCGTCCACAGACGGTTCCGCACAGAACCAAAAGGTCCTACTGGCAACTGGAAGCTCTGATGAGCGTATAAACCTCTACCACCTCTCTGCGAGCCCCCCGCCGCGAAACTGCAAAGGGCCCCCAACTCTATCGTTGGCCAGCAACGCAGTTACCGAGAATCCAAAGAACCGGGAGCTCGGCTCTTTAATGCACCATTCTGGAGCTGTCACAGCTCTACACTTCCCTATGCGGTCGAAGCTCTTATCCTCTGCTGAGGATAGCACGATTGCTGTCGTTAGGAGTCGAGACTGGACCGTACTTTCTACAATCAAGGCTCCCATACCGAAACCTCTAGGCAGGCCGAGTGGGGACACTGCGCCTCCGGGGGGTGTCCCCGCAGGTGTAAGCGACTTTGCCGTCCATCCGAGCATGAAGTTGGTGCTTAGTGTGGGTAGAGGAGAGAAGTGTATGAGGCTATGGAATCTGGTAACTGGGAAGAAGGCAGGCGTTTTGAATTTCGGAAGAGATATCTTGGAGGGCGTTGGTGAGGGTAAATGGGGAAGCGGAGAAGGCCGAAGAGTGTTGTGGAATCATAGCGGAGAGGAATTTGTAGTGGGGTTTGAAAGAGGGGCTGTAGTCTTTGGGTTGGTAGGTGGATGCGATGACAGACTTAACCCTTTCTTCATTGTCTAACCCCGTTACTCTGGCCTCTATAGAACTCCAAACCAACAGGACGCATATCCCCATCTCCACTCACGAAAATACACCAGCTCCGTTACCTCGATCTCTCTCAGAAAACAAAACCCTCGACACCTGGCAAGGATGAGATCCCAAACATATTATCTGTGTCAACGGAAGATGGACGAGTGTTGTTCTACAATACTGCACCACCAGAGGGCCTTGAAGATGGAATCGACGAGTTAGGGACAAGTATTCTGAATTGCCAATGTCTTGGACAGTTCGGAGGCCGGAGTGCAGGATTGGGCAGCCGCATCAAAGATTTTGATATCCTGGAGGTGCTACCTAGGGGCCCCCAATCAGGTGATATTGAATTCGTCTTCGTTACAGGGAGCAGCGATGGCGCCATCAAATTGTGGCGTACCAGTGCCGAAGAAATACTCCATCCCCCCATAGCAGGTGGCTCCTTTGCTGGAAAAAAGCAAAGCTCGGTCGCGGGGGTTGGCTCTAACAACACAGATGCGGCGAAATCGAACAGTACGTCACCGCGCCAGATAGGTAGTCTGATTGGGACCTATGAGACAGGAAATAGGATTACGTGCCTGAAGGCATTCATAATGGTAGGCCATGCCGATGCAGGTGACGGTACAGACGCCAGTGGCGAGCATGCAGGTCTAGAAATGGACAATGAAAATAGTAATAGCGATGATAGTAGTAATGATTATCAGTGAGACGAGAGAGGGTCTTAGTCTCTGGTCAGCTATGCTTACAATCTTTGGGGCATGATCTCTGTTAAGTCGACAGAACTGATACGAATAGTGCAATCCGCAAGCCACAGCTCCTCCGAACCCAGACAATGCCGATGGACGTGTGGCTCTATTGATTGAATACGCAAGAGCTATTTGTCCAGATCCCGAGTCGAGTTGTCAAGCAATGAACTTCCACAACAACTATATTAAAAACGAGATATCCTGGTGCAGAGCCTCAACACATGCCTCGGTTGCATGTAATCGTGATCACATGCACCGGGCAAAAGCTCTCAAACACTAACTCCCTCTTCTCCGTAGAAGCAGTACCGGCTCACTCTATCATCACGCTGTTCCGCTGCTCTAGGATGTATTTGTGAATAGCGTATAACGTATATAGCTTTTACATCTAATTTTCATGTGTGAACCAGAAAATTCGATTACCATGTGCTCCGTCCAGAGCAGATAGCTTCCTAATAGAATCTAGTCAGCCTCAACCCCTCACCTCCCCCTACACTCTAAATTACTAAGTTGTCGTTCCAATGGTCCTGCAGGCGATAAAATACTCGCGTGGCGAGCTTCACATACTCGACCAAACCAAACTACCACACCAGGAGGAATACGTTCCCCTACGGTCTAGTGGTGATGGATGGCACGCCATCAAAGATATGCAGGTGCGGGGAGCTCCTGCGATCGCCATTGTCGCCGCTCTCGCTCTCGCCGTCGAACTAGAAACGATGCGCGCCGGCGAAACTTTACCAGAAACTGCAAAGGAAGTCAAAGCGTTTATATACGAGAAGCTGGATTATTTGGTCACCAGCAGACCAACGGCAGTGAATCTCGCAGATGCAGCGCGGAAGTTGAAGGAGATTGTGGATATTGCTGCCGGTGGAGAAGGGGCCACGGAAGAGAAGGTGAAGTGCTCATACATACAAGCCGCCGAAAAAATGCTGGTAGACGATGTCAAGGACAACGAGAACATTGGGAGACATGGAGCCGAATGGATTGCCAAGAACTGTGTTGGTATGGGAGGGAATGCTTCCCTCTCTATACTCACGCATTGCAATACGGGGTACGCAAATCAGCCTTTCTTCGCCTGGCCCGCGTAGATCTAACTGAAGATATTGTTGTAGGTCGTTGGCGACAGCCGGATACGGCACTGCGCTTGGAGTCATTCGCTCTCTCCACGCCAATGGGATCCTTGGGGGGGCTTTTTGCACCGAAACCCGTCCTTACAACCAAGGCTCACGGCTCACTGCGTACGAGCTTGTGCACGATGGGATCCCGGCGACACTGATTACTGACTCCATGGCCGCAGCGCTATTTCAGCAAAAGAATATTGCAGCCGTCATCGTGGGTGCTGACCGTGTCGCTGCTAATGGCGATACGGCAAATAAGATTGGCACGTACGCCCTTTCAATCCTAGCGCGACATCACGGCACTAAATTTCTGGTTGCCGCTCCCCGGACAACGATTGACCTTGCCACAGCATCTGGAAGGGATATTGTCATCGAGATGCGGCCCGGGGAGGAGGTAAAGCGAGTCTTTGGCCCTAGAGATTGCGGTAGAGGCGAGATCGACCCGGACCATTGGGAGACTGTAAGCACGGCGCCAACGTTAATCCGGGCGTGGAACCCATCGTTTGATGTAACACCCGCTGAGCTGATTGATGGGATCGTGACTGAGGTTGGGGTTATTGAGAAGGAATCCGATGGGTTGTTTCACCCGGACAAGCTGTTCAACTAGATCCGAGTAAAATATTCGGGACATTTCAGGACATTACCTCCCCTGAATGCAAAATAAACTACACATCAACCGACCAACCAGCCGTCACATGGGGTAGCTAAATGAGGTGCAAGCTCTCACGTCGTTCGTAGACCAACGCCATACGTAGTGTTGGAATATGCCTCGCCGCCGCCATAGCGCACGGCTCGGAAATTGCTCGGAGGTGAGCCCGAACATAGGGCTCCGAAGCCCTAGGGCACAGTCATGACGGGAAGCTTGCCTTTGAGGCACAGGATAGCTACGCCGCGAGGTATGTGCGCAAAGGCAGAACCACGCGGATATTGGCCTCGGGGCCAGTGTAATGGACCTCCGGCTGGCACATAAACCGCGCGGAGGGTAGCTAGAATTAGAGTTGGGAAGTTATTTGCGCCCGTAGGCATAAGCCCTAACCCTTTGCTTACATTGTGACTACACCGTGACTACCATCTACTTTGCCTCCACCCGGCCGCCCGTCAAAGGCACACCCATCAGGAGAAGGCTGTCGTGCTTGGAATGCATCCACAGATATCTCGGATGTGGGTGTGGGTGAAGCATATGCATAGACACCTCCCATAAGTCTTCGGGACACCTTACGGCTCGCAAAGTGTCCGGAGACTTATGGGGAGGTGGTTGCTGCACTTTAGTGGTGAGAGTGAGATGCACTGTATTGATATGGGGTTCTTCCTAATATACATACATGGGTCTTGGAGATCTGGTGCTCGATTAGTCCAGCCCAATAGTATTCTAGAAATGAGCGTTGCGTTGTTAAGACTAGTCGGGTGGTCTGGGTCTCTATCATGTAGAGAGAGATAACCCATCGTCGGTGGACAATGTTTATATGCCGGGATTAAGGCGGCGGCGACTTTGTCCCGCAAAGTAGCTCTGACCTCCAGCAGGCGCCGCTTTTAATGGGCCGTAGCAGTGTGTGCTGCTCATCCTTCCAGACCGGGCCTCTAATCCATACAAAGGAGGGGGCATCTATAGCCCCCCGGTCTGGATCGTTTCGATCACCGAAAATCCAGGATTTCCATCTTTTTTTTTTTCCTAAAGTGCTCAGATCCGCATTACGCAAGGGGTCGAGGCGGCACATCATGATGGGGTTGAAGCCAATGGCGATGGCTGAACGCACGTCACTACGATAATAGTTGGACAGCCTTGGATGGCTCTCGTTGGTCTTTTGGCGATCGGGGGGGGGGGAGGGGGCACACCACAGAATTGTTCAGATCAGTTTTTATCTTGGCCCCCCGGGGCGGCACTCAGCCCTCAAAAGCAACCATACAGAATATAGCCTCTTGACTATTACTTTCGACAAAATAGATACCGGGATAATTAGTAAAGTCGTGGCTTTTGCGGCAAAATACGGGTGGGGGGAATCAACGGAGCTCACCCAAAAACTCGCTCACCCGCCAGATCGGGGTGAGGCTAGGGGACGAAAACGGGTGGAGTAGCGGAATAGAGAGTGGCCTGGGCATGAGGAAAGATGGGACGGGTTTTTATCAACCTGTAGTAGGATGGCCGCCCACTTCCTCTAGCCCCCCAGGATACTACAGCCGCATCTGTGTCGCGGCTACTTACATGCTCCGGTCGTTTCTACGCTCTAACTACCTCCGCACTCTAGCCCTCGAGTTCCTCTAGTAAAGAAACAGTTTTAATCTGAGTCCTCAATCAAGGCGCATCTCTTTTTTTTTGGGTTATTAGCTCTTGACTTAAAGATGGCATTTGATAATTAGATTTCAATATTGCTAACGTAAGATTTCATATATGGGGTACGAATTGAGTCCACACTGTCCACTCGGGCAGGTCATAGGCCTCGACAGGAAGCTTTCGAATGCTGATAAAGGCTTCGACGACCAAGAAAATTCTTGCTGCCACATAGGTAATAATAGAACATAATATGATAGCATTTATAGCCCATGAGACCAACCAGTTATCAAATAAGTCCTTCGCCGTAATACTATATCTACTCTCCAAAGGCACGATGATGCCCCAAACAAAGCCTGATCCGGCGACAACGAGCCCGGATATCTTCCACATCAGGTGCTCTGCAGAGCTAGGAAAGAATGCGTTCCACGCGCTCAAATGCAGACCTGTCAAGACCCACCTGTCAGCATCTGAGTTGATTAATCAGCGAGTTAGGATCGATCGAGAGTAACAGACCCCCGTAAATTGCGGTGGCAAAACTTAAAACGGCAAAGGCTTTAACTGAAAATCCACTCAGAAGACCTTTGTCGTGGAGGTTCGCCATCCGTGAGGCAACATAGTGCGGGGGTGGGGTTCTATTGTTCGCCCGAAGAATACGGGCCTGCGGATATAACTTCAGGGCTTTGGATGCTAATTCCCATCTAGCAACCCCAACTCGATCAAGATGAATCGTAGATGAGCCATGGACTATCACTCTGTTGCCTTTCATCGCTTTCCCCGGTATTGGAGCATTTCCCGTCAAAATCTCATATTGCTGGCGAGGGACTTCCCAGAATAACTGGCTTATCCTGGCGGAAGACGGTCCTAGGCCAGCTTCTGCCAAATACCAGTTATTACGAATTGACACGACGGTCAAATCCGACACTGGCGGCTCAGGGAGCTCGACGGAGTGGTTGCCCCCGCTATGGAACCTGGTAGACCCGCCGTCGAAAGAAACACCCCGAACGACTCGAAATCTGGAGGTGCCGGGTTCCTCTGTTATGTTCGCTTTATCCGCATCGATGGCGGAAGATCTGTCGTCCACAGATGCCGAAGGATGTCCAATTTCGACAGATCTATTCGGACCGTTTACCTCATCAAAATCTTGGGGGGCAGGTGCGTCTTGATGTTTTGAGTCTGGTACCTCTATGGAGGCGAGGGAAGAGGCATCCGCAGCATATTTATTCCACCGGAGTATCGACATCTCCGTCACCCCCCCGACCGGAAACAGCTTTCGTACGATTTCATTGCTAATCTCACTTGACATGTACATTACCGCGCAGACGGACCTCTTCCAAGGGCCGGTTATCGGTGTGGGATGGCGGACGTCAAGCGGCTTATCAAGCCATAAGTAATACATGATGAGTGCACAGACAACATGCCCGAGGGTGTTAATCTCCAAAAACGTGATGGGAAGGTGAGCAGCCTTGCGGGTAATGCATTGCACGATAATCCATCCGGCCTGAAGACATACTAGGCTTTTTGCGAGCAGATCCGCCTTGCTTTTATCGCAAATAGCTTCCTCGGGGATATCCGGGAGGTGGTTAATATGTGCGAGAAAGATCATGCCCTTTGGGGTGACGGTGAGTCGCGGAGATCCGGGAATGTAGTCTTCCTCGTTAGAGTCGTCGGTGTCCATGACAAAGCCACCCATCACTGTATAAAAGCTATGGACCATCGTCCATTTGTGCATTGTGCTAGTAACAGTATCCTGCTGTAGCGTCAAGCTTAGACAGTATGATATATTCTTGGTAGAATATACTTACTTGCTTCTTGATGGCTTTATTTACCTCTTCTGTCAATTGACTCGCACAGTTCAGCTGCTCCCATGCGGTATATACCACTAGTTCTGGAGCTAGTATTCCTATAGCTACCCACCCCGCCTTACGCAGGTATACCATTCCCTTTTTATCGCCCTTCTCAGATACATTGAGATGTATCGCCGTATAAACACATAAGGATAACGTGAAAACGCAGCTGACTAGAAGGCGAAAAGTCCCACGTTCACTTGGCTCAGCCCTGGAGCAAGTCTCATAGTCAGCGGAAAACAATCACAATTCAGAGATCCGTAATGCTAGTATGTCTCCGGACAAATAAAGCCAGCAGAGAAGACTCCGAATCGCGTAGTTGCATTTGTCCTTGTCTTGCTCGATTTAGAGCGTTGAATCCGGCGAGTTATCTGCGGCACAGTACTCGCTCTGACCTGGGGAGCTCTCCCAGATGTACAACTCGACCCATTAACAGCGTCTGTAAGGTCTGTCGAAATGCGATCCGCCTGGAGACAAGCGGCTAAAGTGATGGGCGAACTAACCTCCAAGTGGCAGTCTGAGCGACGCGGCTGCCATCAGAAATTGGAGCGGTGGCAGAGCCACGCAGTTGAGCAACAACGACCCAGAGCAGAATGCTGGACATATTCACACCGCATACGATGGGAAAGGGCACAGTGCAACAAGTTTCAGCCTCGCATTGGACTTCAAGCTCACCACGTCTCACCCAGGTGACGCTGCTTTAGCTGGGTGAGCTGGGTGAGCTGGGTGATCCGGGTGAGGCAACACCTGGTCACCAACACCTTATTTTTTTTTTAAACACCCCTGAGTCGGCGCCTTTAATGGATCCCAACTAGCTAGACCCGGCAGATCTAAAGATGGAGAGAGCACAGAGAGCACCTACTTTCTACCACAAGATGGAGCAGCTTCTCTCCTCTCTTAATCACCTCTAGATTATTGATTCTCCAATGTCATCTTGCATTATGTCATTTATTCTTTTTATCAGCTTTGTTTCAGTCACTCTTCTATGCCTAGAAAGGAGGCTACAACAGAAGAATTGCTGGCTCGAGTTAAAGCTAATAGCTACAAAAGAGGAGTCTATCAGGAGAAAGACGACATTAGGGATACTAATATATATATGAAGAAAACCATAAAAAGAATAGGATTATTTATACATTTATGCAAAGTAAATGTAATGATTATCTGCCGGAATTTGCATATAACCACTAACTAAACCAAAAAACTATAATGCTAGCTGGTAGGCTAGTATGTTCTAGCACTATATCTATATACTTGTACCTATGATTCACTGGCCTCCCATCAACCATCGTAATAAATATAGAGACTGATTTAGCACTATCCCTAAAACCTTACTTATACTATATTAAAACATTCATAATTCTACAAAGACTGCCTCAATAGCAGAATACCTATCACTGATAAAACCACTGTTATAAATACCATTAGAAAAAACTGCTTAAGAAAAGAAATATCCATTTTTGACATAAAGACCATTAAAGACTTTCTTCATTTTTACATTACTACCAAGTAAGAAATAATTAATTATCGATCTATCATTGATTTCAGTAAATACCTGTGCAGAATAATTATTTACTGGCTTTATCTGGGTTACAGGGACCCTGACCAATGAAGAGAAAGATAAAGTTTTTAACATAGGCATATTTTAATATACAAGTTGAATAAAAATAAAAATTAAGTAGTCTTCTAACAATATATAAGGCACTAACAATAAGGTTCTTGTAAGAAGGCTTTCAGTCATTGTCAGGGCCTAGACGGTTAGTCGCAGGTACTCGAGCTCAGCGTGTGGTAAGCAGATATACGGTCGGTACTACAAACTATGTGGTTCATATAAATTTATGGTTCATAGAGATGATGATATAAATATAGCTCTATTCTAATGGCGTTCTATATACAATACATGTATTGACTGATGAGGTTGTAAGAAGCATCCTTGTCGGTCTCTAATAGAGGTTCGCAAGCCACAAACCTTGGTGGTGCGAGCATGGCTTGCTTTGCGGTCCGAGCTCTCGTATGGCCGTTACATTACTCCCCCTCTCCCCTCCCTGAGTTGCGAGCTTTTGCGAGTCGGCTTTCTGTATTGTAACTTACTGTGGTTCTTATAGCGGTGGGTAGCGACTTGGGTTGGGTGTTGCCGCTTGGTCCTGAAGTTTATTTTTGGCCGAGTTGTTTCAAATGAGCTCGTGTTTAGGATTCTCAGACTGTTTGTTGTTTCTTGGTACTCATTGTTGATTCGTGCCTAGTCTTTGGTCCGTTTTGGGTATTGGTTCTATGGTAGTGCTGGTTTTGATATCGTGAATTCTTGTGGCTATTTGTGGTTCTGCCTAGGTTCTTTTCTCTACTTATTTTTGATTTTCGGATGTATACGAGCTTGTTTTATGTTTTTGTGGTCCTATTCTTGGCTCTTAGGTTATTGTATATATGTGTTTGGGTACATATGTATCACGTGACCTACAAATATTGTTTGTTGGGGGTTGCTTGCACCATGCGTTTCTTTCGATCTTTAAGCTTCTTTGTCATGGATAATACCACTAACGCTCGTGCTCGCACCCTCTCTACGTTTAGGGCCTTATTGGTCCCGTCCGGATCTTCTCGTAGTACTCATGCCACTTCTCTCCCTCCAAACCTCTCCTCTATGACATTGTCGCTTGTGGTTCTAGCTCCGCCGGCTGTGGTTCGGGCTGCTGCACCCTCTTCTCCTCATTGTAAGACCGTAGCGTGGATTTTAGGTCTTAGCTAGTAGTGTGACGGCTTATAGACGATGGAGGCACTTCGGCGTAGAGTCGTCGTAAAGTATTCTTAGAGACA
>JAJDFE020000275.1:0-45410 GCA_021527465.2 Geoglossum glabrum | reverse complement strand
CAAGGTTCGAGCGACCCGAGACATCCAAAACGGAGGTTCGAGAGCTTCTTCTTCTCATGTATATAAACGCGGGGTCTTCTTCGAGACTTACTTTTCTCTTTAGCTTTGAATCGTCAAATAGAAGTAGTCCTACCTTGCTTTCCAAGCGCCTGGAATCTACGTTCGTGACAGTCGTTGTGCCATTTGACAGTTGGAGGCGGTTTTGGAAGTACGATGCGGCTACGAGCCTCCTTTATGGGAGCCTCATTGTTAGTACCTTACAAGCAGTAACATCCGTAAAATCTTTCGAAAGTGTCCTGATGTTGTCCATAATTGTGTCATAGCTAACAGTAATGCCGGGCTGATGAAGGAGTTCTATAACTACCCGTTTTACTCCTTTTGAATGTAAATAAAGGCCTATCAACGTTGGTAAGTTGATGCTGCCGCGAGGGCAAAAAGAGTAGCATAGTATAGCTAGGATCATAACTCTGTGAGTAAAACGAGATAGTAACCCTGATGATCAAGGGGTTCTGAAATAGCATGGAGCAATTGAGATATATGAGGTGCTCTGTCTGCTACCATTGCTGGTAAAGCTATGTCTTCAATAGAGGTAATGTCCTTATCCAAAGCATGATATTTGCCAAAAAAATCAAACTCAGCCAGCCCTGCTATATCCTTCTGAAGCTCTAGTACCCCCCATTCTAGAGCATTCAAAGCCTCAATACGGGCAGCTAGATGGGCTTGAAGGTATTGAAGGATTTCAGGGCTAGTGTAGGCTATTTCAATAAAGTGTTTCTGCCAAACCCTGCTACTTTTATTAGCTTAGCTAAACAACATCCTGATATACTCAGCTGGTGATATGTTAAGCTCTTTTTTTAGATACTCTGAGGCCTTCTTGATCTTTTCGGATGGACTCAAATACTCTTGATATTTGCGGGTTTTGCATTTTAAAGGTAATATCGATTGACTTTATTCAGCCTGTATAGACTGAGACAAAGTCTCAGGTGGATCCACCATACTAATGGCAGACGATAGAGATGACAACGAACGTTCTGAGGCCATATTGCGAGCTTTGGATCCAATATCTACATCTACTTATGATGGCGATGTGGAGTTTAGCCTCAGTATCATATATACGCCTACAACATATTCTCTAGCACTAGATAGAATTTTCGATACACCAAGCTGCGGCACCCAGCGCTCAGGCCCTATGACAGAGCGCAGCCATTAGAGGTTAGCTTGATACGTAAGCGGGCTCTGTCATGGGCCTGAGCTAGCTGAGGCAACCTCCTTTTCAAAGCTCTTATAAATATAACCTTCGCATGCCAACTACGCCTCTTTTCTACCTGACCAAACCAAAGGTAGGCACACCAGCCTGATGGACTCGCATTCCAATGTGGACTGTACAGTCCTGATAAATGTTGGGGACTTCGCGCAATATGTCGAAAAGATCAGAGACATCACGAGAGGCGATTTGACGACTGCAGGAGTCTGCAGACCTGAAATTTGCCAAGCTTTCTGGGGAACGGGGAATCAAGATATAACCGGCATCGGGGTACGCATCATTTCCTTTTCACATGGTTTGTAGGTATTCGATGGATGAGAGTGCTAATCCTAGAGTTTTTTCGGTTAAGATGATGGTGGGATATATCCTCCAGCAGGTATTTGGCTGGCTTCTCGCAATAATGGTCATAATGGTCATTATGGTCCCGACTACCGAACCTCGAAATCGATGCTACAACGTCGTAGTTAATACATTCTCTGTATATTCTGACTGTTCCATCTTGTTTGCTGCTTCCACTCAGATCGCGAGCACTGTGGTCCTTGTCCAAAAAGACTACGGCATTAGTGGAAGTAACCTGGGAGGATTGACGGTTATGAACGCCTGGGCAGTTTCATTACTCACCCTTCTTCCGGCAATGTATTCAATCTCGATGATGAGCTTGCTGGAGAAGGACAGTGAAGTGAAGGGGAGAAAACACCTCCGTTTACTACTGTTTTGGATTTGCTGCCTCCCGTTTGCGTACATATTGATATCACGATTAATCCATACAACAAACAAAACCGACGGTAATGGAGGGGCAGTTCAGCATCCACTATCATCCGGCGAATGGGACCAGCTAAAGGAGATGTGCTTTCCTGGAGGTCAGCTCCGATTTTCTAAAGAAGTTATAGTGATGACGGTTGTCGGGATTCTTGGATCGATTTTCGTCCTGCTCTTTGCTATAATTCGACTCGTATGGTTTTTAAAAACAAATCTCTATAATCCCTCAGATCGGGTACGGGCCCGCTTCCTCAAATTTCTCCTAGCGTTCGTCCCCACCATCGCAATTCCTCAGATCTGGGCAATAATGAGCGTCCGGAACGTACAACAGGCCTTGGCCAAGTCCATCGGACGAGAGTTCTATGACAACCAGATGGCGTTTGGACAAGTAGTAGCAACGCTCCTCTTTGCCTCTGTCTTTATAGAGTTTGTGTATAACATTAATCTACACTACGCGGTGGATAGGCGTGGAGGAGGGTCTACCAACTCCGGCCGGGCGGAGTGACCTCTCGTTTCAGGTTCGCTCACAAAGTATCTGCTTGTGATACTAGACGGCTTCTCCTTTATATGAAAATGAAATAGCCTCTAGGGAAATATTTAATCTTGCTATAAAGGAGCGGCAGCTGGAGCAAATCATTCACTCATAGAAATTAACAGGGGAATGGTGTCGGTATCGCCAGACCCCTCAGAATAGTACAGACAGCAGTGACAATAACTACGACACTACTACAACTCAGGGCTGTTGACCTTTATCGGGTGCCGGTCTGTGCACTTTGCTGTTTGAGGCGGCCCATTCATTCTACGCGGCCATTCCCTGCGGTGCGGCAACTTGTTGTTGTACCTTAGAGTTGCAGTATTGTAAGGCCAATAGGGCACGACTGCGCTGTGACTGCGAGTCGGCATCGCAGGGTAACCCAATGGGGTTGCCAAGCCCCCACAACGTATTTAGTCGTCGCGCTGGACTCTGGTGGGAGGCCAGCAATCAGTATTGCAGGGCCCCGCTGCGTTGTACCACCGACCGGTAATCGCCACACTGCCTACAGCAACCCTAGGGCACGCAACGCCGCGGAAGCGAGTCCTAACAGCAAGGGAAATTAGGACATATATAGACAAGTATATAAAGTTGAACTAAACAGACCATGAGTTACTAAAATGTGTCAGGCGCCTTTAATACACTAGACAAGAACACCTTCAGAGGTCAACTGTCACAGGACTCTCGACATCTCTATGCGACCTTAATTATTAATGATAATACAGGAAGGATGAAAATGTGGATATGAGGGACAGGTTACTGATTCAAGGAAATGTATCTAACTTTGGACAGGACTTGTTTTAGGATAGGGATTCTGGCTGAGTAGTTAGTCATTGATGGTATTTATTGTTATGAGTGTCTATTTCCTTGTAGGCTAAAGGGACTAAGTCTAGTAATAGATACATAGCAGTACTCTTGTTAATCGTCGCTGCCCTCTCCTCGCGCAGCGAGGAGAGGGCAGCGACGATTAAGCGCATACCTACGTTCTTACGCTTTTTCTCAGGACGAACTTTCGGATCAGCATTAGTATATGCCTCTGCAGCTTCATGGAACCTCATCTTTGCGCCAAGTGCGTAGATCATTCCAAGGATGAGAGCCGGTATTCCGTCAGGGTGTGGACTGTTCACGATATCACCCTCACTGTGTCGTATTGTCCATATTGTGCTATTCTCTGGATTTCGTTGAACACAATATTTACGTACTGTGGGATTGCAGGCAAACAGAGCGGTGAAGACACGGTAAGATTTTTGGAACCTTTTAGCGCAGAGGGCGGCAGCTCAGCTCGACGCTCTATTGAGTACCATTTCGCGAAAACGAGAGAGCTCGCCGAGTCGAGTACCTTCCGGGTACCTCAGAAAGGCGCTCTGGCGCGTCCAATCGACACAACACTCTCATTCCTGCACGAGAGAATACCTGTACGATTCATCATACCAAGTTCCACACAGTCTCGGGAGAGTATCGGCTAAACCAAACTGTGGTTGAAGAACTGCCTGGAAAACCATCAGCCAGCCTGTACTCCTCTAACAGATCACAAATCGCTCCCTAAACGGCTCACAAGGGTCTGGAAATCAGGATCGAGATATCACGTTCAGTTAGTCGAGCCAGAAAATAAGGTTCAATATTTCTGCCTCTCCTACAGATGGGGAATTGGACACACAAGCTGCACCACCGTCAAAGCCAATTTGGTTGCCCGAAAGAATGAAATACCATGGGATGAACTACCTACTGTGTCACGCCAGGCTCTTGAGTTCACTTACAAGCTTGAGGGGGAATATCTCTGGATTGATTCCTTGTGCATTATTCAAGACGATGTGCTGGATTGGAGTAATGAATCGAAGAAGATGGCTGGAATCTATAAAAGCGCAATACTGACACTGGCAGCTAGCTGTGCTGAAGGTAGTGATGAAGATCTATTCTACGCTCCTGGCAAGACCGAAATTGGGATTAAAGTAGAAGGTCTCAGGAGATTTGGAGTCACTGATGATATTTGCTCGGTTCTTGCCGCCTCATCAGTTGGAAGCATTTCCCCGCAGGTATCTATTTCGTTGGAGAACCTTGGGTTGACCTTGAGATTAGTAACCGAGTTAGCCTTCTCGATGCTCTCTGTGAACCCGTATACGACGATGACACGATGAACTTGAAGTTCGCATCTATGACCATTTGCGGACCATCTTTTAGCGCTACGGTTGAACGGAAAGGTGATAATGAAGGACGCGCTACATATGTTCTAACACGAGAGGGAGTTAAACCTGGCAAATTCAACGTGGGTTGTGATCTTTCGGAACCGGGAGACTTTCATGTCAGTCTCGGAAGTGAAGTTCTTTGTATAGAGGTTGCGAATGTGACTGTGTATGGTGATAGTGGGTTTGGAGTGCATGCTTTGGTGTTGAGAAGGCTTTCAAGTGGGAAGCATGAGAGAATTGGAGTTGTAGAATGGGATGAGGATATTCGCAGTATTTCAGATGCTTCGGAGACGGCTACTTTTGTAGTTGTTTAGAGTGTAATTTGTGAGAATCGTTAGCAATTTCGGGCGAGTATCATGGTCTTTTGGAGACGAATATAGTTCGATGTGATGAAGTAGGCCAGAGTATAAGTTGATCGTCTGTCGAGATTCACTTGACTGCCGTTACCAGCCAGTGGTCGATAAGCCTGGGCTTTGATAGGCCAGCCAAAAAAAAACCTGGTCCAGTAGTGGCTTATCTAGACCTATGGGTGAGCCTACGGCCGAATGTCCATCTGTGCCTATAGTGTTTATACGAATTCCTCTTGGTAATCCCTCTTTTTCGCCTGTTTAGTAATATTCTTGCGAGCTTTAGCATAGTAAGTGAACTATAATATATAGAAAGGAAGAAGAGAGAAAGAAAAGAGGAACAGCTATGGTAGGCACGATAATGCTATAGCGAGACTGTAGAATAGAGCGAAAAGATCCTATAGTTCCGAGCAAATTATCCATACAGTATATAAAACTCTAACTAATTATCCACCTAACACTCTTCTTTAAACAAAAATTAAAAAAAATTTGTTAGCCCAAAAAAAGGTACAGATTTTGTCTCGGGAAGTAAGGTTGTAGGACCTCTATGTGGAGGCCACACACGATGTATGCGGAAAATAGGCCCAGTAATTAATAATTTTTTTCTATAAAATAGATTTGATTGATGAAAGTCGTGGAATTGCCCCCCCTGAAACTCACCCAGCTCGCGCCAGTAACAGGGCGGCGTTGCTCACCCGCCAAGTTGGGGTGAGGTCGGGGCGTATTTTTATTACCTTGGCATCTACACTGTACTCCGCCATATATCCGCTCTACTGAAGCAGAAGCAAAGCCGACCTCGCCCCAATGGTTCTCCATGCACCAGCAGCTACGCGTTGAGGAACCCTATCCCAGCCACAATGTCTTCCTCATATTCATCTGCTCGAGATGCTCCGAATCCCCTACGGCCTTACTACATATCCCCCTCAATCGGCCAACCCGCAGACTCCGGTCTCTACCAAGATACACAACCATCGCATATCTCACCCAGCAACCACAGCAGAAATGCATTCCAAATGCCCTCAAAGCAGTCACTCGCCTTGGCTCGAGATATGTTCTACGACCTCGACTGTTCGGATTATCTATCAGACGCATCGCCCTCAGTGGCGGATATGGTACGCGCATTGCTAGATCAGGCATTGTGGAAGTACACAAGCGTGCTCCTTGCACAACCGTTTGATGTTGCAAAGGTGGTGCTGCAGTGCCGGGCTCTATCTGGTGCGATTGCCGGTCAGCATGGTGGGAGGGAACGTAGGCCATTGTATGCGGATGACCATGTTTACGTACGTCGCGACATAACCCAGGCGGTCTATTGAGGTATACTCGAGCCGCTTACATCTGATCGTGCAACTATAGGCAGACTCAGACGAATCTGATCCCGATGAACCGTCCTCCTACTTCACGCCCTCAGTCCCCGTCTCACTGCCAGGCCGCTCCCCATCATCACATGCATCCCGCCAACGCTGCACACCTTCACGACCAACACCCGCCGTCCCCTCCACAGCCCCCTCTTCAAGGTCCCACAAAATAACCCTCCTCAGCCAAAACTCTCTTCTTGAGGTCGTCTCACAGCTCTGGCAGAGAGAGGGCGCAATGGGTGTTTGGAAGGGCACAAACACCTCCTTCATCTACAGCGTACTTCATAAAACCATCGAATGTTGGACACGATCTCTCCTCGCCGCGCTTCTCAGCGTTCCAGACCCCAGCCTCCTCCCCTTGGGTGTTCTAGGGACCGGGGCGCTGGATATTGCGGACTCACCGTCGCCATGGGCTAGCCTGGGTATTGCGGTTGCGGCGGCGGGGATTGCTGGGGTACTCCTTGCACCGTTGGATATCGTTCGGACGCGGTATGAACTTGTGAACCACCCTCTCCAAAAGCATAGCTAACGCAAAACAATAATGCAGGTTGGTAATAACACCAACGACGCACCCTCCTCGCTCCCTCACCCTGAACCTCCGCCTTCTCCCAACCCTCTCCATCCCGCCCTCCCTACTTGCTCCAACCCTCCTATACTCAACCCTCCCCACCCTTCTCACAACCAGCACTCCGCTCTTCCTCCGGCAAAACCTTCGTCTTGACCCCACCCTAACACCGACATCCTATTCGCTTTTCACATTTTTAGGCCACGTCGCCGAACTCTTCGTGCGATTGCCACTCGAGACGGTGCTAAGGCGAGGACAGGTTGATTGGGTGATGAGAAATGAGAGAGGGATTGTAACGGTTGTGGACGTGGGGGCCTACAGAGGTGTTGTGGGTACTATGTGGGAGATTGTTAAGGAGGAAGGTGGGGGCGATGATGGGAAATCCTCTGCTGTGGCAGTAAAGAGGAGGAGGAAGGGGCAGGGCGTTGAGGGGTTGTGGAGGGGGTGGAGAGTTGGGATGTGGGGGCTCGTTGGCATGTGGGGTGCAGCAGCCTTGGGAAACACACATGGAGCGGGACAGTGTGGGGAATTTTGATCACTAGCCAGTATTCGGCGACATCTTCGTAAGTAATTGTTCCTCTCCGTACCCTGAGAGGGAAAGTGGCGTAGATCAATCGGAGTTCTATTCCTTGTAAAGGGGCAGGGAGGCGTCAGAAAACGAAAATTCTTCACTCCTATCTTCTCTCTCTCTACTTTTTCCTGTACATGTATGTACATATACACCATTTAAACACCTTACTCTTATATATAAAACGCTCTAGGGACTGAATAACAGGCCACCTACGACGGGTCAATCAGAAAGAAAAAAAAAAAGACCGCCAACCCGAAAATTCCGGGGTATATCCAAGGGGGTATAGTCACATCCATTTTCTACAGCACTACAGCGCAGCACCACACGCAATACCGTTATGTATAACTACCAGGCCACACCTAACTGGGAGCAATGCTAAATACAAATCCTTTCATCAAGCCTGTCGTATCCGTTATGCGTAGATCCATGAACCCATAGCTCACTCGCTCACTCACTTCGTCATCACCCCCTCCCAAACCTTCTGTCAAATAGCTTGAGCACCCCCATCACGCTCGCAGCTTCCACCTCCATTGCCGGTCGCCCAGCTACGGCAGTACTGTTGGCATTTAACCGATTAAGCCAGCTCCCGAACTCGTCGCTTGCTTGCTCGTAGCCTGGGTGTCGGCTCAATGTTTGATATGTATCTGCGCAGGATAGCTTGACCGCGCCGCTATCACTGGTTGGGTCGCGGCTGCAGATGCCTCCGTTTGTGGCAGACCCGCCGCAACAGCCTGATGACGACGATGCTGGGGTGCCTGTTTTGCTGTTCCGGATGGCAGCTAGGGATTTGCAAAAGAGTGTGCTATTAGGATCGGCGCGGCATTGAGAGCAAGTACCAGGGCCACTAGCGCAGGATGCAGCAGCAGTAGTGGTGGATTGGAGTGGGGGGAGGACAAGTTGGGGATTTGAAGAGAGGGGGGGGAGGGTTACATCGGTGTCAGAAGGTGGTGGGGTAAATTGTGGGAAAGGAGGGGTTTGTTTTGGTCTGTTATTGTCAGACGAGATAGCAAGGGAGAGGTCGGCGCAGATGCAGGGTGTGCCGTCCTGACAGAAGCCGCACGAGTCGATCTCATCAGTGGAGAGGTTGGCCGGCACAGCGTTACTATTGCCACCAGCGGCAGTATCGATATCTGGGTCCGCTACCGAACCCACATTCGGGTTTGGTCTGCGTTTGTTGGAAGAGTAGAGTGCTGTGAAGTCTGTTTCGAGATCTACAGGGTTCGTGTTACGGAGCCGTTTCGTGGTATCGGAAGTTGAGGTTGTCGGGGGAGAGTGTGGACGTTTGGAGGCGTTCGTGGAGTTGTCTGCGGGGAAGGTAATGTTGGTGATGTTGATTGCTTGGGCGATGCATTCGCAATGAGTGTCTTTGGTGCAGTTACCGCAACCAACCAATTCAATCTCTTCCTCATGAAGTGCATGGAAATCCCGTTGAAGATGGACATTGGAAGTTCGGTCCTGGCGTTGGCCCTGTCGAGCTGGAAGTGGCACCGCGTTCCCTGCCGCCCCCTCATGGCTCTCTCGCAACTTATCATATGCCCGAGAGACCCTCTCCTTCTCCTTTCTCTCGTGCTCAAGATCTCTATCTAGCACTTTACATCTCTCCTTCCATGCTACTACCTCGTCTTTGAATCTCTCTACATCGTGCTGTAGTTGCCTAATCTGCATTTCCATCTCTTTCGATTTGGCCGTATCTTCCTCCTCAATTTCCCTAATGCGTTCCTCCAATTCACCAACTCTCGCAGCGCGGCGTTCGCGGAACGCACGTTGTGCAGCTCTGTTCTGCGCTTTGCGTTTGGTGGGCGGCGTATCTACTGCGGGTTTCCGCCCGGGTTTTGGGCGTGGCGGGACTACCCATTCCTTTTGGGTGACGATTCCAACAGGGGAGGAGACAGCGGGTGACAATGGCCCTGATGAAGGCTTCATAGCCAATGGCGGTATAGGTGCTGGCCCTGCTGTGAAGGACAGAGGTGAGTCGGCGGATGTGGTTGGCGTCTGGGGGGCCGGAGACGCAGACATCTATAAGCTGGGCGTCAGACTCGACGGGTTATAGCACCCAGCCGCCCTTGCACAGGGCAGGGACAGGGTCGTATTTGCGTGTATTCACTTACTCTCGGCGCCGCTCGCACTACCATGGGCCAATGGCTGTCACCAACTGTAATCCTTAAGTTTGACCGTCTGCACGAACTCTTGAGAGCGAGGAAGCGGATGAGCTTTGTGAGGGGAAATCTGGGCTTTATCAGATGATCTGATTATTACGCTCGGCAAAATCTGGGGCTTCAACTGCCGGTATCGGATCGCAACTCCCGTCCGTCAGGTGATATCGCGCACCATCAGTCCCAGCACAGGACTGATGCTCTTCACGGCAACAGACGGAGGGCTAGGGGCCAAGCAGAAACCGATCAAGCGTAAAACGCGGTGGTGGAACGGCGCCGAAAACAGGCAAACCGGGATTGTTTCTACACGGTGCGCAGTAGAGACATTGTTTCAACAATACCGCCATAGACAGGCTGGCCCCAATGAGCAAATTCTATGTATGGGCTCCCCCCTATGCGCACTACCCCTGCCATTAACAAGTACCAGTTCGCCTCTGGGTCCTCTTCCCCAACCTCTCACGACCCCTCCGACGATGAAGACGACCTCCCATATCCCCGCCCCCTTCCGCGCTCCTCTTTCTTAACCCCCGACTTTACACCAACATCTTACCTCTCCATACACGCGCACAACCGGCACCAGACCCTTGGAGATCTACGAACCGAGCTGCGGCAACGCTCCCAGGACCTAGCAGCTGAACTCCTCCAGCTAGTAAACACAGACTACCATGATTACTTGAGCCTAGGAGATAGCCTACGAGGAGGAGGGGAGAAGGTAGAGGAGGTGAAGGTGGGGGTTTTGGCGTTTCGTGGAGGGGTAGAGGAAGTGAGGGAGAAGGTGAGGGTAAGGAAAGTGGAGGTTGGGGGGCTCCTGGAGGAGAGGAGGAGGATCAGGAAGGAGATTCGGCTCGGACGGGGGTTGGTCGAGCTGGATCGGAGACTAGCGGAATTAGAAGGGCGGTTATTATTGGGCTCGCAGCCGCCTGGTGCGAAGGACAGTAGCCCCGGTGACGAGGAAGAAGAGAAGCCAGACTCTCACACAGACGGCGGAGAGAGCGACCCCACCTCCTCCTCTGACACCGACTCCACAGCTTCCTCCCCGGACCACGAACCCACTCCTCTAACTTCTCCAACCCGCCTTCGCCGCCTCACTACACACTACCTCTCCATATCCCACCTTCTCGACCGCCTTGACTGCTCTTCCCACCCCTTCATCAGCTCCAACATCCACCCACGGCTCCTCAGAGTCAAAAACACACTTTTACTCGATCTAGCGTCTGCGCTGAGGGGGGCACGCGCGAGGAAGGCTAGTGGGGAGAAGGTGATGAATATTTTAGGCGTCTACAGAGAACTGGGTGAGGGAGGGGAGGCGGTAAGAGTTTTGAAGGAGGCCGAAAAGGGGTAGTGTGGGTTTAGGCTAGTTTAATTTATGTAAAGATGTAAATAGAACATGAGCATGTCTTTATTTGCTCCAGAGTAATAATTTCAAAAGTCCAAAACGAGTGGGGAAGGCCACAGCAATTATCTGGCCCCTGAATCCCTTCGATTGCTTCCGGAAAAGCACAATCAATAATCTCTATCTTGTAAATTTATCAAGCTCAAATCCTTCCTTGTCACACTTATATCAGGGCACCAATCTTCGTCATCAATTAAGAGCCGAGACCATGACGAAGGTCCGATCCCCTAGCTCCTTTCCCTCTAGGCCCGTCCTCCTTTTCGAACTCAGAAAGCCGAGATGAAAGGTAGGCAAGCGTTAGATATGTGTTACGGCAGTTGCCCAAAACCTCGGTGTTAGTTATATCCCCAACCGTCATACCAAACAAATCAAGAATGTAGACCTCAAAAGATGGACCACCCCACCCACAAACCCCAACCCCTCAAAAAAGGAGTCAAGCAAGAATGGTGCGGTGAGTAATGGGTCATTGAGATAGAATCAATAATCTTCTTTGCACCAAAATAGGCCTATACCATAGACTTTAAACCACGATTTCCCAAAGGGGAATCGGGTAAGTAAGGGCCAGAGTGTTGGCAAAGTGCAGGGATTCAAGAGGGAATAGAGGCAATACAACCGTATATAGAGCCTAGAGGGTAAAGTACATGCCTACGTATATCTATATGTAAGAAAGGAGTCGTCGTAAATACAATACAGTAGGCTTTCTTCCCCTAGCCCGAGAGGGTTCTCGTCGGGGGGGATGAGGGGCCCCGGAAATCGCCATTCAGTGAGAAGCCCGGGGAGTTTGTAGAGGATATTACCTACCGAGTTGTTAGAAAATTATGTTAAAAGGCTCGGTAGATAGAGGGAATGTAAGATATTACCACTTCGTGAATCTCTTTAGTGACCCGATCGCTTAGCTGCGCTATATCCTTCTTCACAAACTCGATAAACATCTTGATATTCTTCTGCATCTCCTCAGGTGAGAACCCAAGCTGACCGACAGCCATTCGGATAACACCCAGCCTTTCTCTATACTCACTACCTCCAACCATCTCCCGTACACTCGCACCGGTGTCCCTTATCACTGTCCCTAGTTTCGCACTTGGCATTAGCCCCTTGGGCCCTAACAAACGGCCCAAGCCAGCTTTGTTCAACTTAAGCAGCGAGTCCACGTGGCAAAGACAGCGATCGAACTCTATCCGGCCAGCTTTAACAGCATCAAAGACCTCATCTTCCCCGACAAGTACAGCGCCTTGCTTGAGCGCTGCAGCGGCGTGTTTAGAGTCTGGCGGGCAGATGACACAGATTCTTAGGTCAGTCTTGACGGGGTGGGGCAGGCGTAGTCGGTTTCGAACTACGGGGCCATTTTTGGCAGTACGGAGCTTAAGGTGGATCTCGTACTTGGAGGAAGTAGGGAGGCGGCCTACTTCAAAGGCTCGGATATAGCTATTCAGATTCCTTAATCAGTTGATTCAAGGAGTTTACGAAGGACGGAAAACTTGAATATAGGACATACCGCATTGCATCACAAAGTGAAAATTGATCTGCATCTCTCAGATCATACTGTGTAAAACTTGTTTTGGCCTTCTTTTTCTTCACAACATCCTTTTTTTTGCTCTTTTGTGGGTTGGAACTTGATGATGCTTGCCGTGCTGTCTGTCGGAAACAATGGATGATAGCACCTGGAGGGTTCCGCCATTGAGCTCTGGTAAGGGTAGCAGGCGATGTCCTTGTCAATTGAGTTATACACGCCTTTGCAGATGCCATCGCACATGTAAGTTCTCAGATTAAAGGATAGCGAACGAGGCAGGGTCGTGAAAATCAAAAAATCCACTCCATTACCCGGCTCGCCATCTTGGCGTCTTGGCATTTTGGCGGGTTGGGTCTATCACAACCCCACATAGCAGAGGCAACCTCCTCCAGAACCAGTGCAGACATGTCCCTATTACTTGCAACGCAGGGAAGTCAGTCTTCAACAATCCCGGCTCTTCTCGCTGCTGCCCTAGTCAATGAAAACCTGGGCAAGGACGAAATAACCTTGAAATTCGAGGATGCTGAAACATTGAAAGGCGACAAGACCGCTACTGCCGGGTTGGTATTAGGCGGAAGCCCTCCCGTATATGGGGATCTGCAGATTGTCGAGGGAATTTCAAAGGCATATCCTAACACCTTGCTGGGGACACAACAAAAACACGTGAGTCTATGAGCTCCTGGGGCTAGCTCTTATTATCCCCGATGAAAAGAACCCGCTAACGCGACTTTCAGGAGAAAGAATGGATCGACCGTGCCCAAACTCTGGCGTCACCAGACTTCAAGTCCATTGAGAACCTGCTTTTGGAGCTGGATTCCCACCTAACCCTACGCACATACATCGTTGACTACAATCTTACGGTGGCTGATATTATTGTCTGGGGTGTGCTTCGCGGCAATCGAGCTGCTCACGCCTACATTAAGAAAAACCACCTGACTAATCTTAGCCGCTGGTTCCGATATATCGAAGAAGCGAACCGATGGATTCCAAAGGCGGTAGAGATCTTGAGTCTCCAGGTTCGAGAGAAGAAGACAGCGAAGAGCAAAGAAGGCGCAAGCTATGACATTGCACTACCAGACACCGAGAAAGGGGTAGTAACCAGGTTTCCGCCCGAGCCGTCGTAAGCACCTGCCCTATAAGTCGGTTTTCAAGGCTGTACTAGAGCTGAGTACTTCTATCAGAGGCTATCTACATATCGGTCATGCTAAGGCTGCACTGCTGAACGACTACTTTGCACATGAAAAATACAAAGGCACACTCATCCTCCGCTTCGACGACACAAACCCCACCAAAGAAAAAGAAGAATTCTATGATTCTATTCTGGAAGATCTTGCACTTTTAGGCATCAAACCGGATAAGATTAGCTATAGCAGTGATTTCTTCGACGATCTGTACGGATTTTGCGTGAGAATGATTGAAGATGGCAACGCCTACGCGGATGATACCGACCAAGCGATAATGAGGGATGAGCGTATGAAGGGGATCGCAAGCAAGTGCCGCAATAGAACAGTGGACGAGAATCTAGCTGCTTTCGAGGAAATGAAGAGGGGTTCTGAGCAGGGTGTCAAAACTTGCATCCGTGCCAAGATTTCTGTAGACAACCCTAACAAAGCAATGCGCGATCCGGTTGTCTATCGTTGCAATCCTACGCCGCATCACCGCCTAGGCAGCAAGTGGAATGTATATCCTACCTATGACTTCACCTGTCCGATTGTCGACTCGGTCGAGGGTGTCACACACGCTTTGAGAACGAACGAATATCGAGACCGTAATCCACAATATGAATGGATGCTCGAAGCACTCAAACTCCGCAAGGTGCATATCTGGGACTTTGCACGCATGAACTTTATCCGGACCCTCCTCTCGAAGCGCAAACTAACCAAGTTTGTCGAACAAGGGGTTGTCTGGGGCTGGGACGACCCGCGATTCCCAACAGTTCGTGGTATCCGGAGACGCGGAATGACCATCGAAGCACTTAGAGAGTTCATTCTCAAACAAGGCCCGAGCCGGAATATCGTAAATCTCGATTGGACTCTCATCTGGGCCACGAACAAGAAGTATATCGACCCTACTTCTCCGCGATATACCGCCGTTTTGAAGGAAAATACCGTGCCTGCTACCATCAAAGGGGGGCCCACTGAGCCATACGCGGAAGACAAACCCCGTCATGCCAAGAACGCTGGACTTGGTACGAAAAGAGTGGCTTACAGCAATACGATCCTAATCGATCAAGAGGACGCAAAGACCTTTAAAGAGAATGAAGAGATCACGCTCATGGCCTGGGGCAATGCGATCGTGAGGAAAATCTCGACTTCTGACATCGTCACAGGCCTAGAACTAGAGCTACATCTTCAGGGTGACGTGAAAAAGACAGAAAAGAAAATCACTTGGCTCTCCCAAAAAGGCCAAACTCTCGTTCCTGTCGAACTAGTAGACTTTGACTACCTGATTACAAAGGACAAGATCGAGGAAGATGACAATGTGGAAGACTTTTTAAACCCAAAGACAGAGTTCCGCTCGGACGCACTGGCGGACGGAAACGTGGCTGGCCTGCAAAAAGGAGATATTATCCAGTTTGAACGGAAGGGGTATTTCAGGCTAGATAGGCCATATGACAAGGGAACACCAGCAGTTTTCTTCAACATTCCCACTGGGAAGACGGGAAAATAAGGCGGGTCTAGGACGGTATTATTTTGCTAGGGTGCGCAGTGGGTTGGTGCGTGGGGGTTTCTAGGTAGAGCGTTGTGAGGGAGCGTAGTAGTTGTGACAAAATCAGATCGTCCACGCACGCAGTACTCTGTATAATTACTTGTGTTGTGCATACCAGTTGTATACTACAGTCGAGTCGCGCTGCAAGAATCTCGCGTTATGAATATGCGGCTCCACCCCAATCCCAGGCTCTTACCGTATACCTCGCTCGAACCCCAGGCAAAAACGTTTAACGAGAACTTGGCGATTGTGGCCCGTGCCCCACACGTTGCGGTTGTGCAACAACTCTTGGAAATCCCCACTTCAACCCCCACAGAAAACCACGCACTGCTTTGGGTGGCGGAGATGGGATTCTTGGAGTTCTTGCATCCGTCTCTGCACTGCCTCGCACCCCATTCAGAATGTCGAATGTCGAGCTTGCCCTAATCTGCACAGGGTCGTTGAATGGCCATCGGCCCGGATTCCGCTCAGGGCTTATATTACATACTTGTATGTAAGTACATGCATCGAAACAGCGATGGCGTAACAGCTGGCCATTCCTTATCGACCTCGGCCCCAAACAACCGCTAATATATAGAACGTCACATCTGACACAGCAACCGCAGCTGCCACCGCTCCCGCTTTTCAACACTATGAGGGATTTTCAGCCAGCAGTCCGCAGTCAATCCCGTGCCGCCAGCTTTGGCTTTTCCGATATATCTCGTGTGCAGTGAGATACCTCTATGGCAGGAGATTGGTTAAATAAAACAAAGCCAAATACTCCCATAGCCACCATCATCCTTTATCAACATGCGCCATTTATGCCGCCCAACCCTTACGGCATGTGCCAGTAGAACGGTTGGCGCGTTGACGTACCGTAGCCGCCCGGGCACCTGAATATGCCTTTGGTTAGGAGTTGAAATACCGTAGAAATAGCCTCAGGTTATAATGGATCGTCACGCCCGGCAGTTTTCTGTGTCTATCAGTTCATCGCTGTGAGCAATTGCGTGGGCTCCTGCCGCTCGCCCAACATGTCGGAAATCAATCGTATTACGTTCCTTCCGCCGATCGAAAAGACCGTCTCTCGTACACCGTCTGAGATTGTCAGCAAGGAAAAATACCCCAGTACGAGCGATGTGGAGGCCAACCCTAGCGCACCAATCAACGGCCCAAAGGCCTTTGCAAGTGCCCATGCAAGTATCCATGACGTGGATCTGAAGAAAAAGCAGGTACGCGAATACCAAGCGTCGCCGTAGCTCTCTCGTTGTACCTCATTGTACTGAGTCCAGAAACAGCAATTCAGCGGTCTAACTTTCGCATGGTAATCTTGGACTACCTCACCTCTTTCATCCGGCGAATCGCGATACTAAACACAGCAGGCTTGCCTACCAATCCATTGGTGTGATCTACGGTGATATTGGCACCAGCCCTCTTTATGTTTACTCTTCAACCTTCAAATCAACTCCATCCCACGAAGACCTATTGGGGGCCCTATCCCTCATCATATGGACCCTCACTCTCATTGTGACCATCAAATATTGCCTCATTGTCCTTCTAGCCGATGATGAAGGCGAGGGTGGGACCTTTGCCTTGTACGCGCTCCTCACTAGATTCGTAAGTCAGAAGTTACATGGCCACTTGGATTGTTATCCACTAAAGCTAACTCAAATCTCTCCAGTCTAATATCGGGGATCGTGATCCCAGGGCTTCCCGGTCTTTGAAAATGGAGCGTTACCTCACTGGCGACCTAAGTCGACCAAATAGAAGTTTTCGGACAGTTTTGGAGAAGAGTCGTAAAGCCCAATGGCTCCTTAAACTTCTCGCGATCCTTGGGGTATGCCTCATAATGGCAGGTACGCTTGTTTAAAATACTAAAAAATTAGGGCAACAACCCACTAACCTGTACAGATGGCATCCTCACGCCCGCTCAGTCAGTTCTAGGTGCTATACAAGGTGGGAGAAGCCTTATAGGCAAGACCGCTAGGCGTATTATCTAACTCCTAGCAGGCCTGACCGTTCCGAAACCCAACATCACAATACCCCAAACTATTGGCATAACTTGTGCTCTATTGATAGTTTTGTTCCTCGTGCAACCCCTTGGAACTTCAAAGCTTGGAAGCACGTTTGCCCCGATCGTCATAACCTGGCTTTCATTCAACATGGCATTTGGAATCTATGTACTACGAATCACTAGTCCCTCCATCACGGTCTCTGCAGGTGCTAATATGCGGTTGTCCTAGAACCTCGTTAACCATGACCACACGGTACTGAAGGCCTTCTCGCCAGTGTTCTCCATACAGTACCTCGTCCGGAACAAAGACTCTGGCTGGAAATCACTCGGCGGCGTCCTCCTCGCATTTACTGGTACGTTACTGAGCCAATACCATTACATCTCGACTAGGCTTCGACTACATCCTAGTTAATCTGTCAAATGATTAGACTTGAATGGTAACTAAGCCGATGTTTGCAGGCGTCGAAGCATTATATGCCGACCTCGGAGCATTCAGTATGAAGTAAGTGGAACGTCTCGGCACCTTGAGCCTCTGGAGGGCTAATGAGCATAGCGCTATCCGAGTCTCATGGATATTTTTCGGCTATCCTTGCCTCCTCCTTGCTTATATCGGCCAAGCGGCGTACATCAGCACTGACACCACAGGCAAGGCCTGGTCAAACCCCTTCTTCAATACCGTTCCGCCGGGAATGTTCTGGCCCTCAATGGTTATGGCGATCCTTGCTGCAATTGTTGCTTCTCAGGCCACGATCACGGCTACTTTTCAGCTTCTATCTCAGGTTATGAATGTGAGTCTAGCAGTGTGGTGGTAACAAGTTCAAAGGGGTCTCTGACATACGCAGATGTCCTACTTTCCCAATATCAAGCTGATACACACCTCAAGAAAGTTCCATGGACAAATATATATCCCTATGGCAAATTGGCTTATGATGATTGGCACCGTTATCGTTACTGCCGTCTATAACAATGTAAGAAAACCCCCCCCCCTCCCTTTTACACCCTCTTCTTTCACTGCGGAGTTCGCCCCCTATTCGGCGAAATTTCCACCAGCGGTCTACGTCCTAGAATGGTCGAGGTATTCCCCATATTCAACCTCTGACCAGACCTTGCTAAACGGCGGGATATTCCTAGACCACCAAATTAGGACAGGCTTATGGAACCTGTGTGGCTTTGGTGACTTTTATCACCACATGCATGGTGACAATCGCCGCAATTATTGTTTGGCGCCTTCACTTCCTAATCGTCTTGGCTGGCTTTCTCGTGTTCGCGTCCCTCGACGGCCTATTCCTATCCTCTGCACTTACCAAATTCCCCCAGGGAGCTTGGTTCACTCTCATGCTCGCTGGTGTCCTTACCACCATTCTACTCATCTGGCGCCATGGGAAGGAAGCTCAGTGGGTGGTCGAGCGCTCGGATAGAATACCCATATCACAGCTGGTCACCTCTGGAGATGGTGGGAAGCTCTACCTTAGTGGAGAAGTCGGCGATAGTGGGGAACTGCCAAAGATGAAAGGTGAGTGGCTAATACATACAAACCCTTCCCCTAGCAGCGTTCTTCTGACGTACGAAATAGGGGTCGGTATATTCTTCGACAAGGAGGGAGATCTCTCTCCAGCCGTCTATACACATTTCATGCGAAAATTTCAGGCTGGCCATACGGTGACGGTGTTCTTTCACTTGCGCCCAATTCCGCAACCATCAGTAGGCTGCCAACTTCCTATCATCAGGAAGGGGTTAGGATACTTGTTAACACTCGTATAGGCTCCCATTGATGATCAGTACACCATATCTCGCGCAAGCATCGCCAATGCTTACCAAATCGTCGTCCGCCACGGCTACAACGAACACATCATAACCAAAGACCTCGCGGGATTAATCCACAGCAAACTCCGCCATTTCATCACCACCAACCCCCTCTACCCGCCCACTCAAGACAGCACCACAACCACTAAATCCCCCTCCGCTTCCGCCTCGTCCTCTTCAAACAGCCATCCCCCTTCCGAATCCAACATCCTCGATGAGGCGTTTCGCTCGCAAGTGGTGTATATCGTAGGGAAGGAGCAGTTGAAAATCGCGCCGCCCCCTCTAGGCGGTGGGTACCTTACGGTCGGGGGGTTGTCGAGGAGGTTGTCGCTGAATGCCTTTATTTGGATTAGGGAACTGACAAGGTCGAAGGTTCAGGAGATGAATGTGCCGGTGGATTTGTTGGTTGAGGTTGGGTTTATTAAGGAGATGTGAGAGCTGTGGTAAGAGGAGTGGTGACTTTGGATACAATTGCGCCTTTGATCATCAGTAGCTTTTTTTTTTTTTTGTGTAGGGGGGGAACTAGTTATTTTTCTTGATACGCTCCTTCGCCGACTTTTTCGAGCATCAATTTGTTGACTTGCTTTCTACTTCAAACCAAAACTCAGAGTAGTCAACTACAGTTGAGTCGCGCCGCAAGAATATCCCGTTATAAGAATTATCGCGCGCTGTAAGAATACGAATACGCGGCTCCACCCCGATCCCCAGGCTCGTACCATAAGAATAAACGGTGCCATAAGAATAGGAGTCCCATTGCCCCGACCATATTCCCGCAGCGCGACGAGACCGTATACCCTTGCTACCGCCTGCTGCTGTATCCCTAGTTTCCAACCCTTTCTCCTCCCAACACCCACAACCCACAACCCCCTCTAAATAAATAAATAGATAGATAAAGAAATCAGGGGGTACGCTAGCTAGTCAGTCAGTCAGTCAGTCAGTCAGTCAGTCAGCCAGTCAGTCCCACTGAGGAGGGAGGGAGAGGGGGTTTATCTCGTTTGTTTTTGTTTTTGTTTGTTTGTTTGTATTGGAATGGATGCTCTCTGGTACGTCATGTAATGTAATAATGTAATACAGTGCAATAGTATGGTCGGGGGGGGGGGCAATGGACGCCTGTTCTTGTAGCGCGGTTTGTTGTTATAGTAAGAAGAGCCTGGGGTGGAGTCGCGTATTCATGTGTTCTTGAATAATGTGATAATTCTTGTAACGCGAGATTTCTTGTAGCGCAAACTCGACTGGATTAACGGTATGTTTTTTTTCTTTTTTAAAGCCAAGAATTTTCTTTAATTCGTTTTAGGAAAGTTGGGAGGGGAGGGGAGGGGATGTTTTTCTCTGTAACTGGAATGTGTATTCATCTGTCTGTCTGCTCCTCTACCGGTGTAGTGAAATACCCCCTATTTTTTTATATATATACCAACTGAACAAAATCTGGCATACTATTCCTCCTCTTTAAGTGCTCTTCTTAGAAACGGTGCGACTTCTTTCCTGCTCATGCCAGTTTCTCCCTGCCACCACACTTTCAGCATGCCCCCGCTCTCTGCCTCTGCTTCCAATCCCGTCCCATCCCACTTCCTTAGTTTGAGCTTCTCTCCGGCGTTCTTTTCGAACCGTGCCATTGCGCTTACGGAATCCTGGTCGCGGGCCCAGAGAAACAGCTCGCGTTGGAAAGTTCCAGTAGGGGAGGTAGACGTCGTCATGACTCCAAAGAGAGAAATTGAGTTTTTAGTTGCAAAGTCAGCGAGGGTCCTGAGGAAGGACACGGCGGGAGGTTCGGCCGCATTATCCTCGTTCGCTTTCTCGAGAAGCCAGGGGAGTGGTTTGATAATGCTGCTGATGCCCAACTTCTTCCCACGGGACTCAGTCCACTCTTTATAGTCCCTTCGCAGGAAATCCTCGAGACTCAAATCGCTGATGTCCTGCTTCGCTGCATTGATCTCGTTGTAGAACTTCTCCCGGTCCCATTTTGGCCCGTCAAGGGCGGCAGCAATCTTGGCTTCTAGGTACTCGACAGCGCGGGTGTCATGGGGGGTTACTTTGGAAGTGGAGGTGAGGTTGGCGGTGTCAATTAGGATGGCGCCGAGTGCTAGTTTGGCCACTTGTGCATCGTATGTTTTGCCAGCATCGGATTCTTCAATGGGGGTGGCGCTCTCTGGCTCGCCCTCGCCGTCATCTGAGAATGACAAGCCAGCTTGTGCTGACAGCTTGTCCCACCCCTTCCTGAAGTACTCTGTCACAAGACTCGTACAACTTCCGCTTTTCTCCACAATTCTCGGTTCCGGTCCAGTATCAACAGGAACCTGATTCTCTTCCTCATGGTGGTCAATAGTCCCGCTTACCCTTCCACCATACACTTCCCCCAAATCTCCCTGCAATGCGTTATGATCGACCAGGACCCATTTTGTATCCTCCGGCGGCAGCTTCGTCGCACGCTCAGACGGAGGTGGGAGATCGTCGAGCGTAATCAGCAAGGAGGAATCAAGGTCTGCATGTGGAAGGAGGGCAAGAAATTCAGGGCGAAGACGCAGGTCGGAGCAAGAGAGGTTCGCAAGCGGCGTGTAGAGGTTGGTGATGTTCGGTTGGTGGGAATGGTACGATGGGAGTTCGGGCGTACAGGAGCGCAAATAGGCAAACAAAAGGGCGGAGACCAAGGAATCGAGGTCTTTTGGTAACGGCATATTTTGTCAGCATAGTCTCTATGGGTCTTCTACAGCGTGCTCCATCGGTGATTTGAATGCCCTAATGAGACAAGGACAGACCGGCAGATTCGTTTCCGACCACCATATTCACCTTCCGCTGCCATTCCGGCGTCTTCATCCCCCTACAGAAGGAGCTTCTGGCCTGCACTAGAAACTGCTGGAGCGATATCCGAAAGGAAGCCATTTTGCAGAGCCCGACCGGGACTCCAGTTGCGAAATGAGCACGGGCGGAGAAGCAGCTCCTCAGAGCCGGTATCTTAGGGGGGGGTTGTGACGGGGCAGCAGCGGCAGCGGTCGGCCTTATGTGTGCCCACGGCAGAGTGGAGAGGGCGTGGGGATGGGCATGGGCATGGCGATGGGCACGGCGATGGACATGGCAATGGGCACGGTGATGGGCCTGGCGAAGGCGGGGTGCAAGAGCTGACACAGGCAAGACACAAGACACACGCCAGACACAGCCACAACACAGCCGGTCGGCATGCTCCGTCAAGAGCCTCACCGCCTTGAGTTTCTGCCGCCACTTCACCTCCCATCGCCATGGCCATCACCATCGCCATCACCATCGCCATTACCATCGTCTTCCTCCAGCCTGCCATGGACGTTGCCCCAGAAGTCCATCAGCATACGTGGGTGTGGATGCATTTCTGTAGTGGGTCTCGACCACGAGTATGCATTGTGGAATCCGGTTGGGGTCCGGGCAATGGGCCGGGGCCACTGCCACCTGCTGCCAACGGAGTATTGGGGAGCACCAACGGTAGTTACTGTAGATCAACCGCTTGGTGAAGCTATTACGGCCGATATGGACCAGAGCAACACCGGCACAGAAAGCCCAGCCAGCTCACTGGGGGTGCCCGTAGCTACGCTGGCGGGCTAGGGTTCCGACTGCCCTGGGCCTGGAGCCCCATGTCCTCTACTCTGGACTTTGTACCCATGCCCGACCGTGGACTGCATGGATGTTCGATCTAGGGCGACGGAGTGGGCGCCACGCCGCTTTAAGAACAATCTGTTGCTGTTGCTACGTAAGTTGTGCGGCTCTGCTTGATTTGCTTGATTTGCTGCCGTGATGTCAACAAACAATCCGCCTCGGACCAATCACATCCATGTTGCATTTCCTGCCCAGCATCCTCAAGTTCACATCAATCCACCGCCGCCCTGCAAACCCCGCTGCTGGAACACGTAGTAGACCTTGACGAAGCTGGATTGACCAAACACTACGCTCTTGCACTCAAAGACACTGTTTCGCGGACCGCTGCGCCTCAGATCAGAGGTGCAGGCGTTGAACGAGACAAGGTTTTTGAGAACGGCTTGGATCCTTGACGTTGAGAAGAGAGATCTTGGGAGGTTTATGTACACAACGAATTCACAACAGCAGATCGCCTCCACTTCTTTACGTTATCGCCTTGCGTCGAGGCGACTTTTCAACAGCAGGTGCACAATACACACCATTTTGCTGGCGGGGCACAGATTTTTCCCTCGAGATGGCACCGGCGCCGTCGGCTCTGCCAACACGCTTTCCGTGCTGGTGCAGGGCGGTGTACTCATGGGGAGGAGAGGTATGGCTTACTGAACCGCTCTTCTCTCCCGGGGTTACATATACGAGACTATCGCTAATAAGTAAACATCTTAAAGACAAAACGCGATCTCGGGTTCGTTGAGGGCGATCTGATTGAATGTCTTAACGCGGGTGATGGGTCCTGGTGGATGGGCAGATTAAGGAGAGACAAACGAATGGTCGGGCTGTTCCCTTCGAACTTTGTACAAGTGTTGGACGACGATTTTCATCCAGCAAGCAGAGCTAGCAGCCCAATGCCTCCGAGGAGCGGAGGGAGTATGTCTCGGGCAGCCAGCCCAAGTCCGACGACTGGGGCATCTCTACAGCAGCAGCATGCGGCGAAGGCAAGCCCGAGCAAAGTGTACAGGAGGCCGTTCCAAGCATACGCGCGGGCTGGGTCTCCGAACCCTGCAGCACTTGCTCGCGAGCTAGAAGAGAGATCGAGGAGATCGTCGCCAAGCACTACAAGCCATACCCCAAAATCTTCAATTACTCCAGATGGGGGAAGTCGCACGAACTCCCGTGCCCCATCCCCCGCACCATCAGCGAGCTACTTAGCATACTCTCGGGGGCCATCGCCTACTCCTCACCGATATCTTGGTTCTTCACCGCCTCCTCCAGCCCCCCCTCCCCACAGAGTGGCATACAACCCTAACCGGACAGCTTCGCCCGGGCCTTCAGCCTATGATAATTATCCAAATGGTTCCAGCATACCAAGGCAGGTCACTCCTGCTCCTACATCACCTGCCGCGCTAGGCAATACACCGTCTCCCCTAAGGAGTGCCATGGAGGATGTCATGTCATCCCTGCAGGATATGACTATGGGTCGAGAGTCGACAGCTCCGGAACGGTCACGTTCTCCGGTAGACCCTTGGTCTCCAGAAGCTTTTGAGCAGCAGCCTGCAGGGAATCCACGGTTGCGCCATGAACGACCAGTTACATCGCTTGGAATTGGAAGCCCAAAGGGAGAGCAGCACAGCGAGCGTGAAGGCCTTTACGGATCTTCTGATCCTCCACAACTTAGCAACTACTTGCAACGCATGGAAAGCCGACTACGTCAGCAGAGTGCTTCGCGAAATCCCGATGAACTCTTCCTCCCTAGTGAAAGTAAAAATGATGACATGGGCCCTCCGCCTGTTCCACCAAAGAATACTCCTTACGAAAGACCCCGTTCAGCACTCAGCAGAATTAGGCCTGGTGGGAGTAGTAAGGATTCTGATTCACGTCTAAGGAACCGTAAGTCTGCTTATGATCTTGGAAAAGACTTACTTGGCCGAACTTTCACAACAAAATCAACCGTAACAAGTGCGTCTTCCGCCATTCAAAGCACGACAACGAATGGGAGCGCGAGTACGCAATTGACAAGTCAAAGTATAATGAGTGGTTACTCTGCCGGGGGCTTTAGTGCTACCAGTGCCGGAAGTCTAGCCAGAAGGCGTGGAGCCGGTGGAGAAAGACCAGTAAGCGTAATGGAACTGGGGAGAAACGGCTTTATGGGCACAGGTGCGGGTTTCGGGGATGGTCGACCGGAGACGCCTTTTACTGGGGTAACATATCACTCTAGTCACAACTCCGGCCCTGGCTCCGAATCGCAACCTCACTGGACAGGAAGTGTGACAGAATCTGGAGGATTACTTGGGGGCTTGACTGCGCCGAAGCCCAAAAAGAGTGGGTTTTTCAAGAAGATCATCGAGTCTGCAAAAACGGGGGCTGCAAGCGCAAGGAGCACTATCGCCTCTGGCCAAGCCCCGCCGTCCCGTGCACCAATGAAGAGCACGGTACCAAATGGAACGACTGCGACCGCCAGGGGAAGTGCAGCAAGAGACATGGGACTCGGTGGAAACGTAGATTGGGTACAAATCCGGAGAGATGTCAACAGGTCTAACAGCCTGAGCCGGATCGAGAAAGTCGAACGACGAGAGAGGCGCCAGATGATGGACGAAAACCCGGTCCTGCACCCTGTAGATACTCTCTACGAAACTGCAAAGGGGGATGAGGGGCTTAATGGGTTACCGGTTACTGAACCAACAAACTTCTCGGCCGTTAATCTCAGCTTAGTCGATAAGGCCGCAAGATTTATTAACAGCCTCCCACCTATGACCAATCCAATCACTTTAGCCCAAGGATATGTGTGTAGACCGTATCGGAGTGATGTGCAGCGCTTGAGGGCAATTTTCACGTGGGTTAGTGAAAAGATAGCATGGGAGGAAGATTTTGAAGGACAGGTGGACTCGAGAAGAGTTATTCAGACGAAAAGAGGCTGTGCTGAGGAAGTAGCAGTCTTAGTCTCGGAGATGTGTGCTGCGGTTGGTGTTCACTCTGAAGTCATCAGAGGATACCTCAAGTCCCCCGGGGAATTCATCGAAGGTCAGGGTCTACCGAATCCCAACCACTGGTGGAATGCAGTGGTTGTCGATGGCGAGTGGCGGGTAATGGATTGCTCACTTGCGAGTCCAACTAACCCCCGAAGAGGGCAATATTCAAGTGCAGGATCACAGGTTTCCGAGGCGTGGTGGTTCCTCGCCCGACCATTAGAGATTTGCTATACGCACATACCAGTACTGCCAAAGCATCAGCACATCTGCCCACCTTTACAACATTGGATTCTACTAGCTCTGCCTTGTGCGTGCCCTCCATATTTCAAGAATAGCTTGCAAATGTTTGAGTACGATACGAGCCTTCTAAAGCTTGAGGACTTGGAGATGGCCCAGATCGATTTTGTGGTGCCTCCCGATACTGAGTGCGTCGCAGAGGTGGAGACGAGGTCATTTTCAAGAGATGTAGACGGTGATTACTTCGAGAGCGGAGAATTAATAAAAAAAAGGGCACTTGCACAAGCAGAGTGGATTGGTGGTCAGAAGGTGTACAGAGTGAAAGCACTCCTGCCAGGGGACGAGGGCCAAGGGGTACTAAAGATCTACGCGGGGAAACGGGGGCTGATGGTAAGAAATCAGATTCGCCCTTAGACATGTTGTATTTGGATACATGATTGATGTGGCACAGCATTCGATTAAGGATATTCCTTATGCGTTGGCATTCGCCGTTCCGATACTTCACACGGGTGAAAACCCTCCCTATGATTTCTTGAGCCGTCACCCTACCCCTCACTCCCAACGCCACGATCTCTACGTCGCACAACCTCAGTGTGCCCGGTTAGCCGTAAACAATACTTTCGTATTCGTTGTTCGCCAGCATCCTTCCTCACTATCCAACTATTCCCCCAATCCCGGCTCCTCCTCCCCAGTGCCTTTCGCACGCCCCAGCTCTGCATTGTCTATGACAAACTCATCAGCAGCCGGAAGTAGCTTCTCGCAGGGATCTTCAGCACAACAAAAACCAGCGAAATTGGCTATTCAGGCACCATCGGGGAAAATAATGCGGCTGATGAGAAAAAACGAAAATACGATTTCGACAAGCGGGTCAGGCAGCGATGTGGGCGATGGGAGCGTTTGGGAGACAATTATCAAGATAGGGGAACGAGGACTTTGGAGAGGATTGGTGCTGGCCGACAGGAGCGTTAGATGGTGTGTCTTTGCAGAGTGGGACTGCGTATAAAAGCGATTCCTATCTCGTTGGTGCTTGGTTTTCAGATTTTCTAGATCTTTTGTATTGGGTTGCATATCTAGCGGGGCATGCATCCTGCAACATGGGCAGCGTCATGGTTCGGACAGGCTCGGATCCGTATTTCTCGCTCTGGCCCTGGGTTGGTTTGGCCAGAGAACTTGGCAATGGAAGACGCATCTGCAGATGATGTTTCGAGCGCTCCTCAAGTGTTGTGTATCTCACGTTTAGATTAGGTGGAAACTGGCGTCGTATTCACCCCCAAAGCCATACAAACCATACACACCCCGCACGCGCCGCAAGGGCAGTGAGTTCCGAGTGAAATCCACCAGGACCGGAGAGAGTTGCTGCCGCAAGGGCGGTGGAAACCGATGAGTGTTGTTCCATCGTTCGCGGAGTGTGGAGAACAGAGAGTAGAGTGGAGTCACGTTTTTTCGCTATTACCTCGTGTTTGGCGACCTCCTGCTCCGTCTGGAGTCTAGAGTCGGGAGCGGAGTCGATATCGCCCTCCCTCGACTCGGCCCTTCATTACATATGACCCTTCACGGCTGCTCTTCACTTGGCTTGTGTGACGCTTTCCTCCTCTCCTGTCTCTGTTCAGCCAATAGCGCCGCTGCACTAGGCCTAGACGCATCAACCCCCGAGTCCATCAACGGACTGCCATGGCCACATCCCTAGACAGTCTCCCTGTGGAGATTATCCAAGCGATCATTGTTGAGCTGATGGTAGGTCTACCGGCTAGATGGCTGGCTGGCTAACGGCAGGTGCTGACTCGAGGCTTTGCCTATAATTATTAGAATCTGGACGGGAAGTCCCTCCAGGCGCTCTCTAGCACAAACCGGCTTCTCCAAACCGTTGCTTTGCCTTACCTTTTCAGTGATATTACGTTACATCTCAAGGGCCGTACGATCTCCAGTGCCTATGAGGCCGCGTCCCGCCGCATTCACACCCTAATAGAGTGGAATAAGAGCAAACTCAGGCGAGGCTGTCTATCCTATGTCAAGCATCTCCGTGTTTGGGGTTTTACGTCGGTCATGAGCCGGAATGATGACTACTATCGGGACTTTTACAATGATGTAGATGAGAACGAGAAACAATTTTCTGCAGCGATGTCCAAGCTTGTTAGTGCTAAACGCCTTCGCAGGCTAGTGTCATTCAGGTAAGAGTGACGGTGGAAAACCCTTTTCCAGTCCTTATTCACTGACGGTTTAACAGGTGGTGTACAGTCACATATCTCCCCACAAAAGTCATCAGGGCCCTAGCAACCATAGATTCTCTCAAGCACTTCCATGCAGAGTGCGACTCACAAATCGCAGGTTGTTTAAACGATTTTGTTGATTGCTCCGGTAGTGTCATTGAGCAAGAGTTCGGAGATGGGCATTATATGAACATAGTTGGCTTCAATCCCCAGAAATTGGAACAGCATGGCGGCCTAGAGTCTCTCCACTGCATGTCCACTTGCGATGAGATACAGATGACTCGATGGGGCCGGGTTGCTGGCATGAACAAGAGGTTGAAGAGCTTGTGGGTTCAGCTCAGTGGTAACTATTCATGTCATAAACCATTTGGGGACGAAAGCCTTGAGTACAAAAGCGACCTCTTCTTCGCCGCGCTCAGAAAATGTCCTCCGGCCACTGGTGACACTTCCCAGCTCAAGAGGCTTGCGGAACTGCGACTCGCAGGCATCGGTGCTCAAGATACAAATGCCATCTATCACATGGTCCGAGGGATCGATATCTCTCAACTAGAAATCCTGCAACTATACTTCTGTAGACTTTTCGGGTATCATCTGAACAAGGTGGTACGGCCACGGGGGGGGACGAACCCGGAGCAGCAAGTGCGCGGCCCTGTCCTGAGTGCTAGGCCCCTCGACAGTGATTTTCGAAACCTTAAAGAACTCAACGTCCGCGAAGACTGCGATATGAATTACATGGATGAACTCCTGCAGACTATATCAAGAACACAGTTAAGAGCCTTGGAGACTGGCACGGGTTGCCGGTTGCAAGTTCTGAATATATCTTCATGGTATATTAGGGGGGGGTGGATTGAGAACCTCAGTGAGCCAGACGAAGGAACCCCTGCGCTTCCGATTGAAGGGCTTCGTTGTCTAGGCGGCAGAGGCGGGCTTCGAGAATTGATCATGGATGTGAGAGAGAGTGGGCCACATCCAGGCTTCACGACATTCGGTACCGAACTGTCGTCGTTTTTTGACTCGTGCTGTGATCTAGAACGGCTTGCTATCCCGGTGAATTATGAAAATGGAGGTTGGGTAAGCTGCACACCTATCCGTGGTATTTACTGCATGCTGATGAAACACGCATATTAGCAACATTTCCTAGAATCGGTCGCCACTCTTCGCAAGCTCCGTGAACTAAATATCCTTAATTTCCGCCTGGAGCCCAAACGCAAGGGTCTAGACCACCAGGCCTTCCGCAAAGTAGCAATCGATGATTTCTACAAAATAATTCAATACTTTCACGCCGAATCGGCAGGCAGCGACGAATTTCCCCCAATGCCCCTCAAGTACCTCGGCATGCGTGCCGTATGGCGTGAAGGACCTCACCGCGACTATATCTTCCTGCAGGTAGCCGACCAGCGCCAAATATCGTCGCTGGGTCGCGTCGCAGCGAGGAATCGTGGATGGAGGGTTGGTATGCACACTGCTCGTGGGGACTACTATATGCGTGTCATTGAGAAGGAAGACGTCACAAACGATGCGGAGATGCGTCATTTTTTTGCTTTGGGGAACGCGGGATTTGGGCATGATGAGGCGGTGCCATATTGGATTGATAGGGTGAATCATGATGAGTGGGATTGCTGCCCTGGGTGGTAGCGTTAGAGTCGATAGATAGGAGGCTAAGGGCTGTTTATGTGTGTGTGTAGGTGATGTCGGGATTTTCCTATTTACCTTATGGAATTCAGCGGAGACATACACGGTCGTACATTTGTTGTAATCGAATTGCAGATATCCTTTTTTTCGGGCACCATTTTTAGGGATGGGATGGTGTGAGGCAGGTAAAACCCAAGTTTGTTGTCGTATTTTCTTTTGGCTCCAGTTTATAATTTCGACGAAAATTTTTTTTTTAAAAACAGAACTCCGCCCCTCCCTTCTTATATACGCATTCATATACATATACATATATAGATAGATACCACCCCAAGAAAGGAAAAAAAAAAAAAAAAGCTCAGCCATCACCACATTTCATTATCCCTCCACCACGCAAAAGACCTACTTACTTACTTCCCAGCTAGCTCGGCCCGGAAATAGTAATAAATAATACGTCTATCTAACTATCTATCTAGCAGACGAATAAAACAAGCAAACAACTCTCCCCCACCCCGCCCCACCCCAGGCCTAGGGGGGGGGAATGATGCGATGTAATAATATCGCGGAATGTAGTGTGAAACGGGATGGGGCGAAAAAAAAAAAAATTTACTAATGCCTAGGTTGCGCAGCCATGTAAAGTAATTGTCTGGACTTGGGCTTGGGCTTTCTATATCTCTGTATGGATGGATGGATGGATGGATGGATGAGTGGGTGGCTCGTTATGCTCTGCTCTGCTATGAGAAGCGCCAACTGGGGGGGGGGGGTTTGTCTTGTCTTGTCCTGGGATATGTAAGTGGATGGATGGGTAGGGCACTAGCTAGCTAGCCAGGAGGTTATTCTTCTTATTATTTTTTGGGGTGGTTTTTTATTTTATTTAGGGGAGGGGCGGTTTGGTTGGTTGGTTGGTTGGTTGGTTGGTTGGAGAGCAGAGCAGACCGGGGCTTGGAACAGCTCGTCTCTGCTGTGTGTGTTTGTGTGCGTATGTGTGTATATGTATGTATGGGGGGGGCGGACTCTGTGGTGGGGGTATGGGGTAGAAATATAATAAAGGTATAGTGATGGGTGATGGTGCCTCTGGGGTAGAGAGTGTGCTAGGCTCTGGGATAGTCGGATTCGACTCTCCGCGGTCGGTGTTCTAAATCGACTGCCTAGAGCTGGTCTGGAGGTTTGGAATAACGGGTTAGTGCTGACTTCACAACCCACTAGTTCCTAATGTCATGCGGTAAAATAATTGGCCCTCGGGGGCTGTCTGTATTCACGGAGGCTTTGAGGATATTGAACCTATAACCTAAGTGCTATATATCTAAGCAAACTCGATCTTCCAATCGTTCCCCACCACAACCCCCGGATCCCTAACGACCGCCCAAGCTGCCCTCCCTCCAGAGGCCCTGTGATATTCGACTCCCACACTCCTCACCTTACCCTCCTCTTTAACCTTGCCTTCCTTCCACTCCCCACCTACACCCACAACAATAATCTTCTCCACCCTCACCTTCCTCATACTCTTCAAGTACGCCGCCGTCTTTGGCCCCTCAGAACCCGCTAGATTCTCAGAAACCAGAGTAGAGGGTGTGGAGGAAAAAATGAAGCGACGATGGACAAATGCGCCCGCTTGGTAGTCAAACGTCTCGCCGTCGTCGAGATATAATGTTCCTTCTGCATTACCGGCTTTGTTTAGAACAATAACCAAAGTGAAAGGATCCCATTTCATAAGGCCACTACTTCTGCGGGGGCGGTCGCGACGGGGGATAATATGACCACCTTGCATGAGAAGGGGGATTTTCTCTAGGGGGGCAGGGATACTCTTGATGCCTGCACCAGAGTATCTAGTGTAGTCGAAGTAGTCGTAGTAGTTTTCCTCGTCGGGAATATAGATCTCCACCTTGTCCGCGCCTTCTGTAACTACGGGCTTAGCCAACAGGCCAGTAGAACCGATAAAAAACTGGTCGTCAACCGCAAATCCCCTTTCGTCGCTAGGGAAGACGTAATAGTGGGGACGTAGGATTGGCGCACCGACCGTGCTCGCTTCGTGAAATGCGGTGTACCAGGCTGGTAGTAACTGGTAGCGTAGACGGAGGGCCTGCCCTATGATCGATGTGTAGGGCTCACCCGCGAGATACGGTTCCCGGCGGCGAGTGTCAATGTGAGCATGGCCGCGGAAGAACGGGTAGAAAGCGCCGGCCTGGTACCAGCGTGTGAGAAGGTCCTTTTCGGGGTTGCCAAAAAAGCCGCCAACGTCCGCGCCGGCGAAGGGGTAACCAGCAATCCCATTGGCAAGAATCATAGGAAATGCTGCGGCAAGGTGTTCCCACTTGGCTTCGTTGTCGCCGGTCCACATAGCGCCAACCCGCTGGCTCCCGGCGAAGAACGCACGTGTCAAGACAAAAGGACGGCGTATTTCACCTTTCCTCCTCTCTATCAGCGCATGGTGAGTAGCGTTGTGATATGTGAGGCCATAGATGTTATGAACATCCCTGTGCTCCCAATTACCGTGATGGAGATTATCCTTCGGCATGGTCGTCTCCGGGCCATTAAAGACGGATGGTTCGTTCATATCGTTCCAGATAAATGTATTAGACGTCGTTCCCTTCCAGGAGTCGTATCTAAATAGTGATTTCCACCAGCCCCTAGCAGCTGGATTGAAGCTGTCAACCCAATATGAGGACCCTGGCCAGCACCATCCCTCAAAGAGATTGCCGTCCTTGTTCTTCACAGCGAGTCCCTTGCTTTTGAGTTCATCGACAATGTGATAACCCCCCTCGTTTTTAATATGGGGGTCGATGATCGCGACCAGTTTCCTCTCGTTCTTGGCAAGCTGTTTGTGCATTGACATCGGATCTCCAAAGGTGAGAGGGTCCCAAGTGAAATACTTCTTGTTGTCAGTATATTCTATGTCAAGCCAGATAATGTCATATGGAATATTGTGCTTGTCGAACTTTCGATCGACATCTTTGACGTCCTCTACCGAAAGGTAATTCCATCTGCACTGGTGATATGCAATTGCAAATTGTTGGGGAAGTGCCGTGTACCCGGTCAATTCACCGTATGCCTTTGTTACATCCATGGGAGATGGACCTAGGAACACAAAGACATCTAGCTGTCCACTCTCAGACACCCAGTGCGTCTGGGTGGTGACACCCCCGGCGACGCCAAGGCTAAGTGGGTTGGCAGATGACTTCGCCTTCACGATGTCAATCCACGTCTCTGCGCCGTTTAGCCAAAACACCCCAACAGTAGATTCTCTCTTGTGGGCTTGCATGAACGGGATAGAGCCATATAGGGTCATTGGGCTGTCGACTTCATACTCGAAGACGTCTGCATTATAGAGTCGGTAGGGTTCGTTATAGTTCCCATCCCCACCACTAACCCAGGCATTAATCAAGTGAAGGGGATTCTATATTGGTAGGAAGTTATTCAACATACCGTGTCTCTTTTAGGGAAAGTGATGTGGCGTGTTCTGGTATACCATAGACGTGCTCATATCCGGGAAAGGAGATATCAAGGGCCACACTCTCGGGGCCCTTGGGCTTGGAGTCTGTGTTTCCCCCAAATGACTCTTCCCACCACGTACTCTCATCCCCAGCACCCTCCACCTTTACGTCTTCCTCCCCATCCTTCACTTCGACTTTTGGTCTCCAGTGCTCTAGGTTCAGGAAGCCTCGATCATTGAACTTCACTTGAGTCTCCTCATCCCGGTTGAATTCCATGGTGAACGGTTGGTGCCGAATCACAGCCTCAAATTTATTCGAAGGTCCATAGCGCACTCTTGTAACACCCTTCTCTTTCTGCTCACTCAAAACAGCTGTTGTGCTGATATCCAGGCCGCCAACGATTGCCCAGGCAGCTGCTTCGTTATAGCGCTCCTTCCTCGCCTTGCTACCGTGTCGGAGTTCAATCTCGCCCTTCTGGCGTTTTTCTTCGTCGATTGTAATTCTAGCGGTCCCGGACTCTAGGAAGGTGACGACCAAGGGCAGCCGCACAGCTTCTCCGTTGCCGTCGGTTTTCTTGAGTATTGTGCCTTCCAATCGACCGTTTTTGAAAGCCATGGATTCGGAGATTAAATGGTAAGGGGAAAGCCATGAGGAAGCCTGTGATGTTGCTAGGTCTGCATAGGCACGATTGCGAGCACAGAAGCCTGACTGCGCGCAGGTCTTGAAGTTCTCATGCTTCACCATGGCTAGGCAAGACAAGTTAGCGCACGCATGTTGTAGGGAATGGGCTGGAGTTATAATAGCGGCTTTGATCTAGCTTACCAGCGAGGTCAAACAAGCACGCGGCAGACAACAATAGGAGGAGCGACTTCCATCCTGAGGATGACGAGGACATGATGAAGAGACACGTCGCTGACGAACAAATAAGGGAAAGCACAAATCAAGGAATGGCTAGATCATTGAGTTCCGACCAAGGAGCCTATGGAAGAGCAGAGCTTTGCATGCACTCTGTCGATGTCTAGTGTGTGCTCTGTATCTGTACACGGTTTCAAAATGCAGCAAGCTGGTTCGCTGTTCCTTTCGCTGTCAGCGCATGCGCATTTTGCATCACAGCGCTTTTGCTGCGTTAAGCAGTCCCTAGCCTGTGCCCCACCAACCAAATCCCGCTCTGGTTGACCACAACACAAACCCCACACGAAGACCGTCCAATTTTCAACCTCTACTCGAACAGGCCCAGAGACTCAGACCACCCGAAGGAGACATGTCTTCCGAGCAGACGTAAGTCATTGTCCTCTTCCTCCTGAGAGAGGGCTTTAGATCTAACGGAAAACAGATTCATCGCTATCAAGCCCGATGGTGTTCAAGTATGTAAACTACTTTCCATAATCTCAATTATAGGCGGCCAGGGCTTCCTGACACGCGAGGCATAGCGTGGCCTGATTGGACCCATCATCTCCCGCTTTGAGCAGAGAGGGTAAGACTATGAAATGAAACATCGACTTTAAGAGACCAACGGACTAACACCCACCCCAGCTACAAACTCGTAGCTATCAAGCTCGTGTGCCCATCCAAGGCGCACCTTGAGAAGCACTGTTCGTTGACTCACACCGACTTAGAAATTAACCAATACGGGCCAGACTAATGCCATAACTGAGGATCCAGATGCCGACCTTTGCGAAAAACCTTTCTTCCCTGGTCTTGTGAACTGTACGTTTCCATCGCAGGACCCAATGCAGTGTCCAAGGTGTGGCAACGCCATGGCCGACTGACCGCCTTCCTTCACAGACATGCTAAGCGGTCCAATTTGTGCCATGATTTGGGAGGGTAAAGAGGCCGTCAAGATTGGTAGAGGTATGCATCTCTATCGAATCATATATTACAAGTTGATGCTGATATATCACCACCACCGAAGTCCTCCTTGGTACCACTAACCCTATCGAATCCGCTCCCGGCACCATCCGCGGTGACTTTGCTATTGTAAGCCCCACTCCCAACGATTGATATAAATACAGCACTAACCGAGCGCTTTCCAGGATGTGGGTCGGAATATATGCCATGGTTCCGACTCTGTAGAGAACGCAAAGAAGGAGATTGCGCTGTGGTTCACTGAGAGCGACTGTGCTTCTTACAAGTCTGCTCAGTCTGACTGGATCTATGAGAAGCCTTAAAGGGCCATCACGAGCAGTCCACCCGCCATGCGCATGAAATATGTGGGCTGACGCTTATGGGCCGTAGAGAGTTTTCTCCGATTCAGGCGGATTAAAACGGGGTATGAAAAATGGGAGAGCAACCCGTGCCTAGACGCTAGATTTAAAAGAAAAAAGAAAGTTAAGAACAACTTGCAGTCGTGGAGTGCTACCGCACAAGGGGGAAAATTGTATCAAACCGGGACCAGCCCACTACATCCCTTAGACCTCCTTTAGACCTTATTCCAAACACTGGGTTCTTGAGTCCCAACTCTGAGTCCTCGCCTTGCTTGCTCTTTGGCGCCTGCTGAGGTTGGCTCGCACCAAATACACATTTCTCTGGAGAGAGGTGGCATTATTCCCATACTTCACCATTTTTGTTGTTGACGCCGTTTGAAGCAGGAGTGGAGGAGTTATCCGCGCACGAGATTTGTCGCTCCCATTAGTCATTAGCTCTTGGCGGGGCTGGACACCTCTAACCTAAGCTAACTGCTCCGTACTATGCACAAGCACAAGTACCATTGACGGTCCGGCCGAAATAAATGTCTTCATATGCTCCCCGACGTGCTCGCGGAGCTCTTATTGTTGTTGAAGGCCTCGACAAAGCTGGCAAATCAACGCAATGCGCACGGCTTGTGGAAAACCTTAGGAAGCAAGGCCGAGAAGTCCTCCATCTGAGGTTCCCAGGTGCCCGCCACCTGCTCTACTTTTTGATGGAAAAATCTTTGGGAATTGGTATATGGTAGTAGCTAACGGATTCAAAAAATATAGACAGGACTACACCGACTGGCAAAATGATTGACAGCTACCTCAAGGGTGAATCCCAGCTTGATGACCATGCAATCCACCTCCACTTTTCTGCTAATCGGTGGGAAGCAGCGTATGTGGCTCTCCCCCCATGCCCAGGCCCGAGAAGCATTGCTGACCGCGTGCAAAAGCTCTAAAATTAAATTGGCTATCGCTAGTGGCACAGATGTTGTGATAGACCGCTACTACTATAGCGGAGTCGTCTATTCCGCCGCCAAAGATATAGCGGGCTTGACTCTCGAATGGGCCAGCTGGCCGGAAATCGGATTGCCCCGTTGTGATATCTGTCTGTTCCTCAGCATTAGCGTAGAAGAGGCCGTAAAAAGGGGGGGCTTCGGGTCGGAGAAGTACGAGCTTAAGGAAATGCAAAACCGAGTCCGGGTGCTGTTTGAGGGACTGGTGAAAAACAACCCTGGAGAATTTGTGGTTATTAACGCCGGTAAAGAAGCTCAGGAGGTTGAGGGCTGCATTCTCCGGGAGGTCGCTGCAGGTCTAAAGAGAGTCGCAGACGGAGGTGCACTCCGGGAGGTCACGATGAAGCAATTCCAGGGAACGCCACAGATATCTCCGGAATGAGCCAGCTGTTGCGATGGGGCTACCGTCGGAAGCTCCTTACAAAGTGCACCATCTCCGGAAGGAAAAGCCTGGGTGGTCTGAACAGCAAATCGGGCTAACTGTCACTAAATGAAGCATACAGGGTGCCCAGACCACTACCCACCTCAGACTCACAGACCCAAAACTCAGATATTGCTCCGCCCCCACACCGAATCATCACATGCCAGCCAGGCACTTTCACCTCCATACCTTTTTGCGACCTCACCACCACCACCACCACCACCACCAAGCCCACAGCCCTCCCTAGCACGCTTGTACATATATAAATCGGATAAAATTTCAAATTCGCTGTCCTGATGGATCTTGCAGCTGATAATAAGACAGCATGGCTCGTTCCCACACTGCCGAGCGCGGATGATAAAGGAGCTTTACTAACTTGGCTGATAAACTAGTATTGTGACTGCGCTCTTACTTTCTAAATTTTATTTTATTATTATTTGAGGACCAGGGCGAATTGATTGCGCGTTGGCTATTCAATGACTTGAGGGTGGATCTCTCTACATACAAAAAACCGCCGTATAAAAAGGGAATCCGGAAAATTACCATCCACGTACAGGATTGATCTCCTCGAACGGGTCGACATGCCAGATTGCAAGAGTCTCACCATTGCCAGCTCTCCTCTTTTCCTCGCCAGCTTTACCCCCCTTAATCTCATTTGCTTTGATAATTGCCCGGCTCGACTGAGCAAAGGCTTCAACAAGTTCGGGTAATCTTTTGGTCTTGATGAAGCAACTTAACACGTCTGAGTCGCCAGCTGCCAGCTGTGTCGATAGTTCCAAACATTGCGGCAACATTTCACGACCGGCGGTACAACCTGTATAGTGCAGGACACTGTTATATGCCAGTACTACTTCCGGCAGGTACATATTTCTGATCTCATCGAACTCGATTTTTTCTTCGTCTGTCGTGGAACGGCGGGCGGTTAGTAGTTGTCTTCTAAAGTATGAACTGATGTGCCAGGGATTGGGTGCATACCTGTAGAATGGCAGATTAACCATTCATGCAATAGTGGACTCACCGCCGCCACGACATTATGGCAAGCATGTCGTAGCTTTCCTCTCCGCTCAACTCGGTCCCTGGACCACAGAATATAGGTTAGAACCGGGAAACACCGTTGCCAGCTGCATTAAAGGTTATTACTGACTGTATCTTTTCATCTGCAATTAGTCTCCACGACTGAAGAGTGTCCAACGCGACTACCAATTTCTCCAATTCGATGAAGCTCTTCGCCTGTGTGCTTAGAACCTCGCGCATCCTACGGATTTGCTTAGGAGATAGTGTACTGTAGTCTCCGGTTGCTCTAGGTTCGCTGGCCTTCCCCGCAGTGCCTTCTTCGTCGTCACTATCCTCAGCATCAATGCCAATATCAACCTTTTTGCCTATTATATACTCGGTCTTCTCGAGAGATATACGAGAGCTCGGCATTCTCCTAAGAAGTTCGCAGGCAGCTGCCAGACGTCCACGCCCTTTGATTTCGTGAGTGTTGGAACGAATAGAGCTAGCAAAGGGAAATAATGCATATACTTACGTAGGAACCGCTTATAGAGTCTTGTACCTGTATGGAACGTTTCAAACCACATGCCTTCGACAGCTAAAAACCATTCAAGGCTGCTGATCAGCATGCTTTCCACTTGGCTAAGTTCGTCCGCGATGAAGTCTAGTCCGATCTGTCGTCCCATTTGGTGGAGATCGTCACTAGCTTCTAGGATAGCTATCTGATTTGGGATTCCCGTATTGTTTCCCATCTCCTTCGGGTTTTCTGAATCGTTGCCTTCCTCCTCGCGCGCCAGATCTGTTAACAGCAAGCCCATCTGTGTCTTTACAACTTCTTCAGCGTTGATATTGAGCCCCTGCATCAGCTTTACCATTCTCCTTCGTTCAGAGTGTTCCGTTATATCCAGCATTATCCTTCCAAGGGTCAATTCTGACCTTAACTTGGAGAGCCGTGAAGCGTAGAGCGGAACTAAATCAAGTTTGTCTGTCGAACTAAGATATTGGATGTATGCGACAATGACATTTTCTGTTGCGACAAGTTCGGGTGACTCTGAGATGTCGAGACCAAGCTGTTGGAAAATAAGAAGGGCGTGCACTACAACACGCAGTGCATTAACGTCATTATTGCCAATGTATTCTTCTACCAATACACTAGGAAGTGATTGATTCAGATTGTCTGCATCTCTTAGTGTTGGAATGATCTTGGACCGCTGGACATTGTTGGCGACCTTTGAAATTGCGATGCCTTGTCGGTAGACGAATTCGGGAAATCTCTGGGAAATTATGCTGCCCTGTATTTTCTTCAGGGGTTGTCTGGCCTCCCGACTAGATATATCGTGGCTGTCCAGTGAGTCGATCAGGCGGCGGCTTACTTGTTGAGGCTCCCCATGAAATTGCACTGAATCAAAAGTCCCAAACTTACGGTTCAAAGATGGGGGTATCCGGTCTGGGTAATTTGATTGAAGGTACTTATCGAATTGGCTGAGGACAAGGGAGTTGTAATGAGCAAACAGCAAGTCGTCCCAGGTGCGGCAAACCTTTTGCACGCTTGGGAGGTCCCCACTAAGAATGCCATATACTGCCCGTTCATAAGCATCGATGCCTCCCTTTCTGGCCAGGACGAAGCACATTCTGCGCCACAGCGCCCTCGACCTATTGCCTGAAATTGTGGCTTCTGATGGGTCTTCCGGCCCGCCTGGCAGCCCTGTATCCCGCGTCAATGCTCCACCCATCTTCTCATCCGCAATTTTGTCCCACGCTGCTTGGCCGCCGCGCATGCTAACTGATCTCCATCCTTCCACTCGTTCTCTGCACCACTCCCTCACCTGGCTCCAGCTCTTCCCACGCCGCAGCATTTCCCAGCAAGCTAGCCAAATCGCTCTTTCGAAATATTCGTCCTGACTCTCGAGAACACGAGACTGCCGGGTGGCGGCATCTGGATCTAGTTGTGTTACTAATTGCTGATTCTTGCTCGAATTTAGATGGAGTTTGGCAATGCCGGGTGAACCTGGGTCAAGCACTTGTGGCCAGGCGCGTAATCGCTTTTGGGCCTTGACAGCCTCCTTAGTATGTAGCCATCCATGTGCCCATAAACCGTTCCCTCTCTCCGCACCCTCTTCGAGCTGCTTAACCATGATCTCAATATCCTTTCCTGAACTCTCTGCGTTCCTCCTTAACCATGAGAGAATATTCTGTCTCTCCTTTGCAAGCTCGTCTTCGACCATAAACCGTTCCCAGATCTTTTCTTCTGAAGTGTACGGAGTAATCTCGCCAATAGATCTCAGCTTCCCGGCCTTTTCCTCGATCTTATCCAAACCTGGTTTGGTGTACTGGAGATTGAGCATCAGAGCAAGCAGGTCCCATGTCTGCGCCTCTTGTTCCCAACGCTTGAGGTCCTCCATAGTTGTGGTAGAATCTGGAACGCCACCCACGCCTAGTTCGTCCCCATCCTCCTCCTCGAAACCAGGGTCATTGTCCTCCGGTATCTCGTTGATCCCCTGGACACGCCGACGCCAGCGTTCACTCAGAAGTTTCTGGCGCTTTGGAGCATGTTCCTTTCTCAGCCGCTTTACTGTATTCTCAGCTATCGTTTGATAGCTTCGTATCAATTTAAAAGCATTTCCATAAACTGTCTCCGGCTCATGCCCCTTGCGGGGATGCAATCTGTCTAGACACTCCGCAAAATCCTCCACCTCTCTCCCTGCTCGGCTCACCGAAGATCGAAGTAACTGTGGGGATCTCCCATGCTGGCTCCAGGAAAGACCAAGAATAGTGCCCATTTTCGAGCCTTGAAAATATTGCGGTGAGTATTAGCGGTGTAGTTCGGGCAGGCGTACAGCAGAGCATTTGGCTGAAATCGATAGCACAAGCGTACTCACCACTGGCTCTCGGGTTATCTCTGGGCTGTTCGGTTTCGTAGCTCATCCCTTCTGCGCCGTCGTCTTGGGATTCCTCAAAACGATCCACCTCCTAGAAAGCGACAGCCGTTAGCAAAGACGTCTATCTAATAGACAGGATCTTGTCCAAGATTGGGTGGAGGTACAATCGGTGGACCTACCCCGGCAAAATCCCAGCTCTCTTCCCGGGAGATCTTTGAATGGCTGTGCGTTAGTAAATGAGGGTCTCGATGCAGACTTCTATGCATATACGTACTCGCCTGGGGGCTGTTCCAGCTAAGAAAGACGATGCATACCGAGTGAGCGGGGCCATGTCAAGAGAGAGTAAAACTGGCGGTTTGGTTGTTCCCTTGTTTCTCTTCGCGTTGCCGCGAGCTGCGCACATTAGTCACGTGGCGACGGGCAGTTCTCCGTATTTATTCAGTTGCGCCGCGTCTCTTCCTCTTTTCTCTTCAACAATGTCTTGAGGCACTAATTAGAGTCTCGGATCAAACCTCCGCATTGGAGTACCCATCAGTGTTTGTTCAAACCCCCCGAGGGTTTCTTTGCGTGCTCGCGGTAGCCTCAGATGGATCTCAACTCCCTTTTCTTAATGTGCCTTACCTCTTGCGAGGCATGAGGGCTGTGCTCAGAAATGGGGTGTTACATTCTCTCTTGTTCGGTCTCTAGAATAATACACTGTGTTGTCTGTAGCAGACTAGTAATCTTTCATGTCCTTGTCCAGTGTAAGAGAGTTTTTTGGGCTACAGTACTAGTGGTTGGAACACCTGGGCGAATATTTGGCGTGGTCGCCTACAGCGAGTGCCCTAACACCGCGATACAAAACACGTAGTCTAAGTCCAGTAGTACATAGGACACATACTTGTACTTGTGCTTGTACTTCTACTGTACTTGGGGGGCAGGGGTAAGTCTCTGCCTAGCAACGATACATTCGGTCGCGCGTTGCTGGGCAGAGACTTTCCCCCACCCCCCAAGTACATATACTTGTGCGCTGTAGACATTCGCCATTCATGTATTAACCACACCAATGAGCAGAAATGAGCAGAACTGAACCTCATACAGAGTAGATAGATACAAGTTCTTAGCGTGTGGGGCTCGTGCGGCCCATGCGGCTCAACTCTTTTTAATTTCCGGCGCGAGGGAACAGAAATATTCCATAGAGTACCATGCAGACAGGGCAGGCTAGTAATTCTGGGGCTTTTGGCTGCTACCTCCCCCCTCTCTTCCCCATCCTCCTCCTATTCTCGTGGGATTCCGATCACCCCCTGGAGGCTGGCGTCGTTGGGGAGTACCCCCGCGTTTTGGAGGCATGACGCTGTTTTCTCTACCACGTCACTAGCTACCCCTCCCACGCTCTTTGCGAATTTCACCGTCTTGAGCCATTCTTCTGCATCTTGTTTGGTATAGTCCAGAGCGCCGCAGATGTATCCCACAGCTTCTTCTGGATGACTCTCGAAATAGGCTATTCCCTTGTCGATGCTCGCAAACATGTCGTGCAGTCTCTTGTTATTGTCATTGTCATTAATGAGGGAGGGGGAGGCGACGATCTTCCACGACGACCATGGAGTGTATATCTCGCCAATACGTTTTATGGATCTATCGTCGTGATACCGTTTGCTAGTAAAGTGCTCCCACATGAAGAAGTCTGCGGTGTTGTTGTTGACGGCGGTGCGGAGATTGGCGAATGTGGAGAGGACAACGGGAGCGAAGGGGAGCTGACCCGGGGTTTGGAGCCAGGACTGGGTATCGGCGAGGACGAAGCCCATTACGTAGGAGCCGCTCCCTATTCTGCTGATGCCAATTTTGGCGTCTTTGAGGTCGGCGATAGATGTTATGTCGTCGCGGTTTGCTCCCGTGCTGATGGCCCAGCCTGTAATATTTAACTGAGTTTATCAGGCCTGTTAGGAGGGGTACGGAGCGTACAGAGCATCTCTTCTCTTGCGAGGAAGACTTGGCGGCTCGCAGGCAAGAGGTGTGCTATTCTCATGTGGAATGTACTCACACAGCGGGGTCTCGACGTACGTCCCAACCAGTAGGTAATACTCCGTATCATCACTGTCCTTCCCCCCCAAACCCGCTACCCACCCCTCAGTTAACCCAATACCAACATCAATCTCGCCATCTTTGAGGGCCTGGATCATATGGCCCGTGCCCGAGGGGAACGGCAGCAGTTCGGAGTTCAGGCCAAAATACCTGTCCGCGAAGTGGAGAGGGGTGGAGAAATGCTCTGTTTGCGTCTCATTAGTTCTAGGTACTAGAGCGACGTATCGGGGACTGAATGGATGGGGGCTGTTTGCCTGGCACAAACCCAATCCTGAGCTGTGAAGACATGGCGATCGATATTTGATCGAGTCTGCGGAGGTGTCGGGGACATGGATCGAGGTCAAAGTTGACGCCTTTATCGACCACCCCCTGGATACAATCACGTGGAGGTGTTTTGTCGGGATGGCTGAACGTGTACATCAAAATCGGAATATGGCTCATTGCGTCTCATCTACCATAGAAATGGAATTGGAGGCATTTCCTTCATTTCAGAGTTCACAAAAGGGGTATCATGACCTATCGGCCACTTAAGACGACACTCGCATGTGGTATCAAACCCGTATCACTGCGATTTCTCTGCAAACCCTCTATCTTCCAAATCCTGCGCCTCGACATTTGGACTAGGCGTCATGCCTTCTGCAAGTTTCTCTCTCGCGTCATCAAGTGTTTTGTATGCCAGTGCATTTTTCTTTGGTTCTCCTGGACCCTCAGATTTAAACTGATAACCTCGAACGCTATAGCTGGTAGTCAGTATTGCAAACATCGTGGGGGTTGCAGTTTTGAAAGGGAAGGGAAAGAAGCTTACCGCGGGCCTTGCCCCGTCTGCTCCGGTAACTCTCTTTCGTAGATATGTTCAAAGGTGTCCATATCCACATCGAACGTTCCACGAGTGATACTGGCTCGGATGGCAAAGAAGAACTCGTCCATAATCGCAAGATTATGAATCTGCAGAAGTACCCAGCCTAGCATTTCTTTCGCTGCGAGAAGGTGCTGGATGTAAGCTCGGTGGTGATTGCGGCATGCATAGCATTTGCAGCCTTCGCGTAGGGGTGAAATATCTTTGGCATGTCCCACATCCCACATATTGATGCCAAGTGGTCTTTGAGGCGAATGGCCCCGAGAAATATCTGGTGGAGAAGGGAATGAAAAGTCAAGAGATATACCGGCGTCCGTGGCCTCGCCGATAAATGGAAGAACGAATACATCAATCCCAAGAGATATTTCACGAAGGACGGAATGTGGGTTGGCAGGCTCGTCAAGTGAGAGCCGGGGCAGAGTTGCAAATCCCTCAGGGAGATCTACGGTGATGGATGAATCGTATACTGCAAGTCCAGATATCTTTTCCATCATATCCTCCTCAAGCTGCTCCAGGTAATAAGATTGTTCCCCTCGCTCAATTGGAAGGATGGGAGCGAACACGGCCGGATGAGATTCCTTGCGGACCCCGCTGGTCGAATTTGCGGCCACCAGTCCATTGGAATCGTCGTCCGGGTTAGTAATAAGCCCGTCAACCATTGCCTGGGTCCACACACTGGTTCTATCTCCCATTTTGTCAACACGCTTCCTCCCAGTACCTCTGCCGTATACTATATCGGCTATGCCGACAACAATATCTGGTAACAAGTTCCTGGTAGCCTCAACATAATCCTCTGATTCCAGCCTCCGAAATCCCACGGAAGTTAAGATTGATATTGACTGATCCGTGTTTGCTGCCGGACAGACAACAGGGGGGACACGGCGGGGTGCGAGTAATAGAATCGTGTCATTCGGGATAGCAATGAATTTTCGAAAAGGTGAGTTGTCAGGGGTTGGGTGGCTTGGTTGGGGTAAGTTATAAATTGGAGGCGTATCGCGTGGGGCTTTTTCTATGACTTGCAAGCTCAACTCAGAGGATGTTTGTCAGTCTCCCAGCGTCCCGCAACAGATCGTCTGCAGTACTATCGAAGGGGGAAGCCTCACAGTCCTCCAAAGCGAGATACACGCCTTTAACGTTGGTATTGTCCTTGAGCGTGTCCTGTGATATATGGGGAATAGCACCTCTTGATGTCAAGGCGAGGAAATGCGGTGTCTGAATTGGCTTGCGTCTCGGGATAATCAGCGCACCAAGACGAGGGCTGACGGTGTTAGGCCCAGCTGATTTGGCAATGCTGAATGAAAGCATTTCATCTGGCAGCTTAGATGGTCCGCCGTGTTCTATATCCATATCCGTTCTTCTTTGAGCTGCTCATGTTTTGGGGTGGAGGTTGCGGGTATGACTCATCAACATAAACTTATCCAGTTATCGTACCCTCCACAGCTACTAGTACATCCAAGATAAATTATCCAATCTTTATTGCTATGGCAGCAGCATGTGGTTGTAATATCAGGTCCAAACGGTTGTTGCAAGTAAGCTACTCCGTACTCGGGTAGACCAATTATAGCGAAATTGCTCTTGAATAGATGATCCTAGATCCATATATGCTCATAGCGCCTGAAGCTAAGATGCCGACTTACTAATTTGGTCGCTAGAATGATGGTTGACTCATTCAATAACTTAACTAAGTTTAGGCATGCTCCTGCCTGTACAGTACGAGGTCCTAGTACAACATACTACTTGTTTTGCCTGGTGGCCCAACAAGGACGCTGCCCTACAACCCCGCCCCTACCTATCGTGTCGTCCACGGAGTACGTA
>JAJDFE020000274.1:30440-45496 GCA_021527465.2 Geoglossum glabrum | reverse complement strand
CTTCTTTTTTTTTTTTATTTCTTTTCTTTTTTCCCCCCCCCCCCCCCCCCCCCCCCAGTCCCATCGATTTTCGCTGATGGTCCTCGACGTGGAATGGCTGGCTTTGACATTTTTTCTTTATTTTTATTTTTTAGTAGGGGAGGGGTTGTTCATCCGCTCTAACGGTCTCGGCGGCGGGCACTACAGCTGTGCGGCTCCCCCCCTCCCCGTGGTCAGGCAGCGCGCCACTCTCTCTTGACTTGAGGATGTGTATGGCCAGAGCGGGTCGGGACGGGTCGGGCCGCCCTCCCTCTCCCTGGTGGTTGGCATGACCAGGAAGACCCACAAAGCCTAGAGATATGTAGCTCTGTCAACTTAGTCACACCCTTGCCACGGGTTTTGATCTAGAGAAATTTTCAAAAGCTTCGTCTTATCGCTGCGGTAACGAATTACCAGACTATATATATATATATATATATTTCATGCTTACCCCCCCCGCGGACCTCTCTATGAAAATATATAGAGGATACAAAGTTTGTGGGCAAAGTAGGAAGGAAGGAATATGGCTTCTTATATAATATCTCTCTTTCCCCCTTCCCTCCTTGGGGGACCGCTTGCAGAAATACGGAACCACCTATGCTTTCTTTTAATTCTTTGCATATTCTGGAGAAAAGAGTCGGTAGATCACTATTCAACTTTACATACTCCCGAGACGCGCTCTGACCAGGGCGTTCCATGCTGGGGGGGGGGGTTAAAAGGTCTTAGGGAATATTAAATTCTATGAATTTTACTCCACCAGAAGCTAGACCAAGCACAACAAAATTACCTCGAAACGCTGAACAAACAGGCCGATACTCTGGAGGGAGCCAAAGAAGCCTTGTGTTTCCAAAGGAAATCCAATTGTCCTTGAGAGAAATAGTGTTGTAGTAGTGGTTTTGCTTTGTTGCCCATGTTTTGCTGTCCATTGTATGTGAGCCTTGGTCAGTGTGGAGGTATATCCCATCTTTAGAAAACGCCAAGGTAGAAGTGGAGCAATTCTTAACAATCTGTACAGCGGTACCTGTTGCAGCATCCCATACCCATACGGTCTCGTCGTCCGAGGCCGACACGACTTTCTTGCCATCTGATGAGAAGGCGACAGCATTGACCCAGACAGTATGGCCCTTGAGCGTCTGTATAGCAGTGCCTGTTGCAGCATCCCACACCCGTACGGTCCCGTCGTTGGAGGCCGACATGACCTGCTTGCCGTCTGGTGAGAAGGCGACAGCATTGACCCCGCTGATATGGCCCTTGAACGTCAGTATAGCAGTGCCTGTTGCAGCGTCCCGTACCCGTACGGTCTTGTCATCCGAGGCCGACACGACCTGCTTGCTATCTGGCGAGAAGGCAACAGCTCTGATCCGGTCGGTATGGCCATCGAGCATCTGTATAGCAGCACCTGTTGCAGCATCCCATACTCGTGCGGTCTTGTTTTGCGAGGCCGATACAACCTGCTTGCCGTCTGGCGGGGGGGCAGCAGCATTGGCCCCGCTGGTGTGAACCTTGAGCGTCTGTATAGCAGCACCTATTGCAGCACCCCATACTCGTACGGTCTTGTTTTGCGAGGCCGACACGACCTGCTTGCCGTCTGGTGAGAAGGCGGCAGCATTGACCCTGCTGGTGTGACCCTTGAACGTCTGTATAGCAGCACCTGTTGCAGCATCCCACACCCGTACGGTCTTGTCGTGCGAGGCCGACATGACCTGCTTGCTATCTGGCGAGAAGGCAACAGCCCTGACCCATCCGGTATGGCCATCGAGCGTCTGTATAGCAGCACCTGTTGCAGCATCCCATACTCGTACGGTCCTGTCGCGCGAGGCCGACACGACCCGCTTGCCATCTGGCGAGAAGGCAACAGCATTGACCCGGCTGGCATGGCCCTCGAGCGTCTGCACCAGCGCACTCCACTCCTCCACTATTTGCGGAGATCTCTTAATCCAATTGAGCATCTCTCCCTTAAACTGCTTGCGAACTAAGCTCCTCTGTGGTGCGAATGCAAGGGCACAGCAGTACGTTTGAAGAGGCGCTTCTTCGATAATCGATCGGTTGTAAAGGATGAACCGTTTCGAGTCATGGATAAAGGCGTGAAGGTTCGGGCTGTTCTTGGCCTTTGCAACATAATTAGTATATATAATATAATGAAGCCTTCGCTTGACATAACTCACGTCTATCATATCCTCCAATACCTGGATTGCAAGAACTGCTTCAGAAATTTTGCCAAGTAGACTAAGGGCCTCAAACTAGTGCAGCAAGTGCTGCCGCAAAAAGTTGTGCGTTTTGCCGTTGTCCTCAGGCTGAGCATCACTCTTCTTGAGATGCTGGACCCAGTACTGGCAGGCGTACTGAAGAGCTGTTGAAAGAATGTTTTCTATCTTTTGGTCCGAGACGTCTGCTGCAACGGCGCCCGGTTCGTGGAGGCCGCATATATCCCTCCTAAGCTCCGCGGACAAGAGATCTATGCAGTTATTGGCCATCAGCTCGTGTGTGATGCTCTCGTTAATCCAAAAGCACAGGTCGTCGCATCTTTTTCTGTTGAGTAGGAAGTCGCGGAATGACGGGTGGTGCAGACGAATAGGGAGGTGTCTATCCTTGCGGATATCCAGAATCGCGTGGAGGTCTCCAAGACTTTCATCTATGTCTTTTGCGGTAATATTGACTAACCTAGCTAGGGAGTCGATCGAGAGCGAGGCGAAGAGAGTTACGATAGCACCCAACGCTCTCTTTAGGATGCTACAGTGTTCATTCGTTTCCTGTTCGTCGAAGTCAACATGAATAGAGCTCTGTAACACTTTAAGGTAGATCGTATCGAGGCCTTTTTCTGGTGCAGTTGTTGAGACATCGCCACCAAGTATAGCAGACAGCCGTTTCTCCGTGAAACGTCCGCCATCTTTGATGAACCGGCAAGCCGTCGCGGCCCAGATGAACAACCCCGAGGCATGCTTAACAAGCGCTCCAACAGTTTCTTCGCCGGGCCATTCGAGATTAAACATGCGCTTATCTCTAATAGCTTCAAAGTGATATTTTATGAAAACTCGAATATCGTGATCCACGATTGAACGAGAAATGTCATGAAGAACAAAGTCATGGTGCTCAGTGTCTGGAATCTCATCAAAGCCTTGCCGAATAGGAATCTCAGGTCTGCTGGTTATCAAGATTCGTAGTCGGGCTGTCCTTAGCAATCTGGCCTCGGAAAGCAGGTTCACGATTGTTCGGATATCATCCTCATTCTCGCACTCGTCTAGTGCATCGACCACAAGGACCAAGGATAGCCGGGAAGCACTGCACCGTAGCTTCAGTAGCGGCTCCAGAATGAGTTGACGCCACTGTTCCCGGGGTGCTTGGTTTACAATATCGCTCTTCTGATTTATGGCATTACAAATATGATATCCCAGAGGGTCCGAGGCGCATGCGAGCTGCGCAGCAATAGTTGTAAAGAATTTGCGGGCATCTCGGACATCACCGCCGATATCCCTAGAAAAGAAGAAACTTGCTGCGAGGCGCCGCCTATCATGGTAGTAATGGGCGATCGTTCGGGCAATGGTGGACTTCCCGGTGCCAGCTAACCCTTTCAGCCAAAAGATGGGTCTCTTGTCGTTTCCGTCAGCCCATTCTCTTATCTCGTGAAGGAGGCCAACCCGGGTATTTTGAATGCAATCAGAGTCCTTGCGTCGATCATAAGAATTGAAGGAAGCTGCGCCAGCAACCACTAATTTCTCCAGGTGTTGCCTTTGTAGTATCGTGTGCGCCTTTTCGAAAACGTCCTTCTGGCGGACAATGGCATCAACCAGATTCTTTGTGCTCACATCGAGGTCGTCCAGACGGCTAGACTGTTCTTTGTTAACTTGAATAACTCGCTCCCTGTCACTCACATTGTCAGCGCTACCAGTAACTGCCGTTTTCACGACTGACCTCAAATCCACGGCAACACGCAAGTTTAGCTCATCCCTAAACCGCGCTAGCCGTTGTTCTAACAGCGCAATATCTTCTTTACTCAAGACACTTCGCAAGGCCTTCCTGAAACTCTTCCACTTATTTTTTCCCCCATGCACCTTAACTGAATCCAGCACCGCAAGCAACTCTGTTGCAACGGTGTTGCACGACTGGCAGAGCTCCCGGAGCGCAGTATCGCCGGCAGAGCTGGCAGAATCGCGGAGCTCTGTGCTCAGCAGGGCAAGATCATTCGCGGCGGTTTCGATATTGATGTTTTCTGCTAGTGCGCCAGTGCCAGACTTTTGAATCTCAGCCGTTTTGGAAATGAGTTTCCCACCGAAGTCGATGAATTGGATGATATTTCCGGCGAGGCCGATAGCTGCGAGTACCTCCATATTGCAATTGTGAAGTCATAGAAGAATACAAAAAGGTCTCGTTCGGTGCGAGATTCATGGAACGTATACTCGCTTTTAAAAGGAGATGCAAACACTGAGAAATGAAGAAGGCTGAACGGGAGGCAGGTGGTTCAGTTGATGATCGACCTGACGATTGACATGTGGCTTTACTCTGTGGCTGGTGATACGGCTCAGGCATAGAGTTAAGCGATGTTTCCACGCGCTTTTATAGCAAAAGGAGTTGTTCCGGTCTGTTCGGTGGCCCTGATCCAGATGACAAGTTTTTTGTTAATGCTTCCGAATCGCTTGTGTGAGAACTTAGGACCAAACTTTCCTCTGGGGTCTACTGGCAAGGCAGCGAAAAGGCCAGACCGTGTTCATCCTTGACGCCGCGGCTGGGCTGGTTCCTGGCATCAACATTTTCCGCCTGGGAGACGACGCGCGTTCCGTTTCGATATGCGAAACACCTTGCCGTAGAGCAACCGGACCACGGACAATTGGCCGACGTCTTGAATTGTTATCTGCACTACCTAGATGAAGCTCTTCACTCAGACCACCATCCAGCTCGCGTCAGTGCTGTCTCTCTCTGGATATCGCATCAGGAGCTGCTGGAAACCGTGATGCTACCAAACTCGGCCTTGCGACAGCGAGCTGTCGAGATATGGCGGCAGTTTTTCAGTGCGAATCCCGGCTACGGTAAAGGGGAAACATGCACTTGCGGTAAAGGTGTTCAGGTAACCCCGTTTTGCTTGCATATGTGGGATAGTCACCTCCTGTATTTGACTGATGGTAACGATTGGGGGGGACAGCTAGGGGGTGCGAATTGACTTGTAGGGAGTTGTCTGTACCTAGTCCTAGTTGGGCAATAGTCTGGGAGCCGCACCTTAAGGTAGACTTGTCGAAAGAAGAAAGAGAAAAGCTCAATATTATAACAACAGTATAACCCGTATGTGTTTGTGAGATATATGTGCCTTTGAGTTGCCGAGGTAGTAGGATAGAGTGTTTTTAACCTTTTTTTGCCAGCGCGGAGGACAACCGGGTAGCACACCCACCCACAACAGTATCACTATAAACAGAGCTCCGTCAAGTTCCCCCAAGGGCCCAACCCACCATCTCCACAAATTGCATGAATGAGTGGGTTCTGCGCATCGCCCGCACCTTAGTGAGACTTTGCTACAGCGCTAGCCAACTACCTTGACACGCCTATCAAGTTCTTATATTGTGTGCCAGTGGCAGCACCATGCATTAGATCAAGACGGGCTTATGGTTCAGCGCTGGCAATAATTGTGTATTTCGTCCGAATTCGGGCAATCAAAGCCACAAATGCAAGTTGATGTGGGCAGTTGTGGCTGCGGCTTTGCAGCATTGCGCCACACCCCCCCACAAGGCTGAATGAAATTGCGATATCTCCACCTCAACTCCACTGAGAGCGATCGGTCCTAATTCTCTTTCCTTCAAGACTTAAGTTCCCTAATTTCATTAAACACTCTATCCCGGAGAATGCCAGACTGATGACGCGGGTAAAGTTACTGCGCGAGGTGCCCTAGGAGGCAGAAGTTGCCATGCAAGCAACGCAATCCAGCTCAGCCACTCGGAGGAATGACACGGACAATGAATCCGACCTGATAGAGTTCGAGGAGATCCCTCCCGAGGACATCACAGTAGCTATATTCTGTGCTCTCTCCTGGGAATCTGTCGCAGTCAAGTACAGCCTAGATGAAGAATTCGAATGCCATCCGAGGACCATAGGTCCAAGGAAATATGTCTATTCTTTTGGCCGCATTGGGGATCATAAAGTCGTTATAGCGCGACCCCACCAAATGGGGACCGTGAAGGCCGCTCAATGCGCCACGACGGTTAGCCAGCAATTTCCAAACGTCCGATTTGCCTTGATGGTTGGCATCGGAGCCGGTATTCCCAGCCTCCCCAAGTGTGATGTCCGTCTGGGCGATATCGCCGTCAGCATCCCTCGAAACAATCATCCCGGCATACTTGAATATGATTTCGGTAAGTACGAGCCAGACGGGACGTTCGTCCTGAAAGGGTCCCTCGACAAGCCTCCTCCGATTTTGATTAGCGCAGACGGTTCATTGGAAGAGGACGAAATGATGAGTAGGAGTCCCCTCAGGAGGATACTGAGAGACATCACCAAGCAACCTGGATATGTGCGACCAGACAGTGAAGACGTTCTCTTCGACCAAACTTTTCACCACGTCAATAACGGAGATGATTGTAGTGGATGTGAGGCATCCAGCGAAAAGAAGGTCGTACCCCGCGTCGAACGTGATAAAAAACTTGGACAGCCTGTAGTTCATCGGGGCCTCATACTCTCCGGCGGTGGTGTTGTCAAGAATCCCCAGGATCGGGACCGTTTGCGCCGGGGCCATGACGATGCAATCTGCTTCGAAATGGAAGCAGCCGGCATTATGGACGAAATTCCTTGCCTGGTAGTCCGGGGAATATGTGACTACGCCGACACTCACAAGCAAGATCGGTGGCACCACTATGCCGCGGCCGTCGCTGCAGCCTATGGCAAGGCTGTTCTTCTCAAGGTCTACAGTCAAGATGTAGAGGAGGCAAAGAGTATGAAAGAAGCAATGGAAAAGCGTGAGTGCGGGAAGCAGATAGACTTCCGGCGCACCGCTAACATAGCGTATAGTTGAGCAAAAGATAAGTCAAATGAGCAACGAAGTGCACGACTTGAAGCAAGAAGCAAACAATGCTAAAGAATGTACGTAATATTAGTTCAGAGTTGATGATCGGTTATGTGTGAAAGATGAGATATTCAGTGAGGAGGATGGGTTAGATTTCCATACCCAAGCAGAACTTCTCACTTTATCTCGTTGCTTTCTTGCCATCCCTGAATGTGGGCTTTGCCGTTTCCATTCTCATCAGACAAAACCAGATTATTCTGCTTCAATTTCTAACAAGTCACAGCAAGAGAGCAGAAAGAAATCCTTGACTGGCTCACGCCAATCAACTACGGCCCTCAGCAAAGCGACTTCATTAAGAGACGACAGGAAGGAACGGGAACATGGCTGCTACATACGAACGAATTTAATATATGGCTTAACCAAAGAAACGAGTCTCTCTACTGCTCAGGCATCCCAGGGGCGGGCAAGACAATTCTTGCATCTATTGTCATAGATCACCTCTGCTCCAAATATCGAACTGACTTTAGTGTTGGCATCGCATACCTATATTGCAACTTCCGACAGCAGCACCAGCAGAAGCCTGAAGATCTACTCTTGGGCCTTCTCAAGCAGTTAGTCCGAAAGCGAGCATCCGTGCCTGAAAGTGTAAAAACACTTTATGAATGCCACAACCGCGAGCAAACCCGGCCATCATTCAACAAAATTTTAGAGGCCTTAATATCTGTCGCCGCTCAGTATTCAAGAGTCCTCATTGCAGTTGATGCACTTGATGAATGCGGTGTTCCTGACGAACGCCAGAAGTTCCTATCAGCGATCTTCAACCTTCAAGCCAAGACTGGGGCAAATATTTTTGCTACCTCTCGGATTAATGATAGCGTTGCGAAGCTGTTTGAAGGGGCTCTATCTCTCCAGATCCGTGCAGAGGACGAAGATATTAAGAGCTATCTGGATGGGCGGATGTTATTTCTGCAGTCCGATATTTTGAATGACACCTTTCGAGGCATGATTAGAAGAGAAGTTATTAGAGCTGTTGACGGAATGTATGCAAACCCTCCTATTAAATACTATATGGACCCATTCTAATCCTGATCTTAGGTTCCTCCTTGCGCAGCTACATATGAATACTCTCATGAACCAGCCGACGAAGGGTGACGTTAAGCAAGCATTACAGCATCTAGCTAGGGGAATAGATGGATTAGACGAGACTTACAATCAGGCGATGAAAAGAATTGAAGATACTGGGAGTGGCGTTCGAGAACTCGCAAAACATATTCTGGCATGGATTATCCACGCCAAAAGGCCACTTTCCACTGCAGAGCTTCAACACGCCCTTGCCGTTAGACTGCCTTCAAAAAAACTGGATAGAGACTACCTTCCGAGCGTTCAAGTCCTACAATCTGTGTGTGCCGGTTTAGTCACTATTGATAAGCAGAGTGGAATTGTCCGCTTGGTCCACTATACGACACAGGAATACTTTGAACGGACATGGGCTTCTTGGTTTCCCAATGCCCAGATGGATATTGCAAATGTCTGCATTACCTATCTGTCATTCGACGTCTTTGAAACAGGCTTTTGTCAATCCGACAGAGAATTCAAGGCACGATTACAGACAAATGTCCTCTACGACTATGCAGCGCGAAATTGGGGCTATCATGCTCACACAGCATCAATTGAGGAAGACTTAATTTTCAACCTTTTGAGGAGCGAAGCCAAGGTCTCTGCCGCCAGCCAGGCGATGATGGCTTCCAGAAGCTACTTTGGCTACAGCCAAAGAGTGCCGAGGCGAATAACAGGAATTCACGTTGCAGCGTACTTTGGACTAGTAGGGGTGATAATGGGTTTACTAAAGAATGAGTATAATCCAGATCTCCAGGATTCATATGGTCAGACGCCACTGTCATGGGCTGCAGAGAGGGGGCATGAGGCGGTAGTGAAGCTGCTGATTGAGAGGGGCGCTGAGCTAGAGTCCAAGGCTAGATATGGTCAGACGCCACTGTCATGGGCTGCAGAGGGGGGGCATGAGGCAGTAGTGAAGCTGCTGCTTGAGAGGGGCGCTGAACTAGAGTCCGAGTCTGAATCTGGTCAGACGCCGCTGTCATGGGCTGCAGAGGGGGGGCATGAGGCAGTAGTGAAGCTGCTACTTGAGAGGGGCGCTGAGCTAGAGTCCAAGTCTAGATCTGGACAGACGCCACTGTCATGGGCTGCAGAGAGGGGGCACGAGGTGGTAGTGAAGCTGCTGCTTGAGAGGGGCGCTGAACTAGAGTCCAAGTCTAGATCTGGACAGACGCCACTGTCATGGGCTGCAGAGAGGGGGCATGAGGCAGTAGTGAAGCTGCTACTTGAGAGGGGCGCTGAACTAGAGTCCAAGGATGGATCTGGTCAGACGCCACTGTCATGGGCTGCAGAGGGGGGGTACGAGGCAGTAGTGAAGCTGCTGCTTGAGAGGGGCGCTGAACTAGAGTCCAAGGATGGATCTGGTCAGACGCCGCTGTCGTTGGCTGCAAAGGAGGGGTACGAGGCAGTAGTGAAGCTGCTGCTTGAGAAGGGCGCTAAGAAACCTCAATAGTTTGACCTGGCTATAATAATGCCTTCACGGTAAAGTCCCTTGCATTACATATACATATATATTATAGAATAATCTCAACAGAGAGGGGCTTAAGGAAGCTAATATCTATAAATAATGTTATAATACTGCCAATCAGGTGATTCCAACAGCATGTTCCAGATGTTGTGATATTGCAGACAAAAAACCAATCTGTGGCAAAACATGATGACAAAAAATCGAACGTTCAAGATGTTTTCTTCATATTTGCCGCTCATCTATGTATTGGAACTTCCCTCCAAATTAGATTTGAGCTCAAATTTACAATGTGATTTTTGTGTTTATAGATGAGCGAGTGTGCCTCAACTACATTTTGCTCTGGTAGCGAGGGTGGCTGACCCGCAAAGCCTCTACCTACCCCCTATCCCAGTACAGGCACACACAAATGTTTCTCGATTTTAATGGCGGTTGAAAAAAAAAAAGCGTCTCTGGCATCCAACAGTCGAAAGGGAATGGAGTTTTTGTTAGTTGCTTTTTATATATCGAGTAGAGAGAATATAAATAATCAATATGGTGTGTCGCAGTGCTTTTTCGGCACTCTATCTAACCTTGCCCCCCACAGAAACAGAGCTCGGTGTAGTATATATGTACCCTTGCTAAACTGGGTCAGGCATTAAGTGGTGGTATATATCAGATGGTCCGCTACGTGTGGCTCGGTCTTTCCACGCACATCGAATTTAGTATGTTTCAGGTCGGTCGCCCTCCGTGCTAGCGTTGTCTGTTCTCCTTGAGACCAATGCGCCGTTCTGTTGTTAGCCACCTGCCACCGATCTTGGGGCCAGAAGCCTCGCCCTGCGTAGTGACAGACTTCAAAGTAGCTGTGGTGCTATAACGGCGGTGTTTGAATTCCGCTATTTCACAGGTTTGTTTGGTCGGTGGGTCTTGGGCGCGCGTCGGTCACCGTAGTGCTACGGCCAACTACTTTCGGATTCCGCACGAGGCTGTAAAGGTGGGGATGGAACGCCGCGACTTAATGTCTTCGATGCACGACTGCGCAATGCAGATTCATTGCAGAGAGTGAAATTCGATGATCTGAAAGCGTTGTTGAAATGCCGATCACAAGCGGACCTACTGTCTTTCGCGTCACAGGATTGCTCGGTAGCGACACTGAGCAGGCAAAGTCTTCATTAGCAGCGGTTATTGAGGAGCAGCTGTTGAGAGAAGAGAAGCAAATCCTAAAGATTGAAATAGCCATCATCCCTTCATGCAACAGCAATAATAACAACGGACAGAAGCTCATCGCGCTAGTGGATTTCAAAGCTGGCGTTCCAAACTTCCTTTCGGGGCTGGTGAAGGACCAATTAGGAGAATGGCAAGTTGAAATAGGTGACACGGGGGAGGACATATCTTTTGACTGTCATTTTCATGGCTTCACCCAACTGTACAATACCCAACTATCGCAAACCATAACTGCGGAGTAGGTCTCTAGCCTGAACACAATACCTAAAGGGCTGACGCGAAATCTACAGTATTATCGCTATTACTGGGCTTAGCGGGCATGCCTATGGATCGTGGAGAGGCAAAGGGAATCTTGGCCGTATGTGGCTACGTCATTTTCTATCTAAAGATCTGCCTCAATGTCGTACTATGATTTATGGCTATAACTCGAAGCTATTGGGCCGTGGCTTTGGCACTATTGAGGATTATTCGCGTGAGTTTCTCGAAGGGATCAAGAAGGTACGAGGAACTAAGGAAGTAAGTTGCCTTTCCGGGTAGTACTAATAAGCTGTGTGTTCGAGCTAATGGTGTCTTTATTGCAGACCAGAGAGAGACCATTGTTCTTCGTTGCCCACAGCTTCGGCGGCATCATATTAGCTCGCGTACGTATGATATGTTAAAGTGGATTGCAGGATAGAATTTAATCAAACCAAGACAGTGCCTCGTTAGAGCCGCTCAAACAAACGGAGATGACTATCCCGCCATAGCCTCCCTGTACAAAGCGACTTATGGAATACTTTTCTTCGCCGTGCCTCATAAAGGCCTAATAGTGGATGACATGGAAAGTATGCTAGATCGGGGCAATCATCCGCGGAAGGCTTTGCTGGAGCAGATTAGCAAGGAGTCGGACTTATTGGTGCCTCAGCTTGCTGACTTTAAGGATTTGATTCGAGATCGGAAAATTGTTACTTTCTATGAGACAGAACAGACTAGACGGTTGGAACAGGTAACCATCACGAGTTTGTCAGATTAGCAATCATTAATATTATTTCTAGAATCCAGAGGATGGCTCTTGGGCCCGGACAGGACCATTTATTGCAGCTCTGGGTACCGATAGTGCGATTCTGCAGCTCCCCATCAACATGGAGATCAAGATCCCAATCCACGCTGATCATTCCACAATTGTTAAGTTGGATAGTAAAAGTGCTTTGGGGTATGAGCACGCACTTATGCACCTGAAGGATTTCGAACGGGATGCACTAGACGTGATCAAAGCTCGATTTGGTACGTGCCTAAAAATACCACTCGTATCAGTTGCCAATTCTGAACCAGAGTAAAGGCAACGAATTGTCCTCTATCGAGAGAACATATAAGCACTCAGATGAGGATCTACTCAAGTCTCTACCCTCTGCTGCCCAAGCAGCCTTCAACTCTTACGACAAGCAGCACGACCCTCTTTGCCTCGCCGAAACCCGAGTCGACGTCCTAAAGCAGATAATGGCATGGGGTGATGGGGATGACGAAAGGTGCATTTTTTGGCTGAGTGGTATGGCTGGCACTGGAAAATCTACTATCGCCCGCACTGTCGCCCGCAAATACTATGATCGAAACCGTCTAGGAGCGAGTTTCTTCTTCTCTAGAGGCGGAGAAGATGTTAGTCATGCTGGCAAGCTCTTCACTAGCATCGCCGTGCAGCTAGCAAACAAGTCACCCGCCCTCAAGTGCCGCATATGTGAAGCTATGGCGGAGCGCAGTGGTATTGCCAGCCAAACTCTTCATGACCAATGGAATCAGCTTGTCCTTGGACCGCTTTCCAAGTTGGAAGCCGACTTACTTCCGTCGCCGTTAATCCTCGTAATCGATGCCTTGGATGAGTGTGAAGGCGAGGACGATATTCGAGTGATTCTTCAACTCTTGGGTGAGGCTCGAAAGTTGAAGTCAATTCGGTTACGAATTTTCATGACAAGCAGACCTGAAGTCCCAATTCGCCACGGCTTCTATCAAATCCCGGAGACTGGACATCAGGACTTTGTTCTTCACAACATATCTCCGCCTATCATAGATCATGATATTTCTATTTTCTTCGAACACAACTTAGGGATCATCAAACAGAAGCTCGCCCTTGCTGCTGATTGGCCAGGCAAGCAAACCATTAAATGTCTAGTCCAGAGTGCTGGTGGTTTGTTTATATGGGCTGCAACCGCCTGCCGTTTTATCGGTGACGGGGGGCTGTTTGCTGAAAGGCGATTGTCTCTCATCCTCCAGAGCAATACCTCGATTGTAGCCCCAGAAGAGAAGCTCAACGAGATTTACATTACAATCCTCAAAAACTCGGTCAGTAACAGACTTGATGATCGAGAAAAGGAAGAGCTATACAAGATGATGAAAGCGACTCTTGGACCCGTTGTTGTCCTCTTTTCCTCCCTTTCTGGTGTCTCCTTAACCAAGTTGCTTCATATCCCCGAAATGAGGACGGACCAGATTCTAGGCAACATGCATTCCATTCTAGAGGTGCCGAAGGACCAGGATCACCCCATCCGCCTACACCACCCCTCATTCCGCGACTTTCTCCTCGACAAGCAGAGATGCCGTGATGAGCGCTTCTGGGTGGATGAGAATAAGGCACATGAAGCTCTAGCCGAGAGCTGCCTGCGGCTTATGTCCAAAAATCTTAAGAGAGATATTTGTGACTTGCGTGCTCCTGGTGCCCTCGCAAGCGAGATAGACAGTTGTCGAGTAGAGCAATGCCTTCCAGCAGATCTTCAGTATGCATGTCGCTACTGGGTGCAACATCTTCAACGGGCTCAAAACGACCTATACAATCATGCCCAAGTCTACAAATTCTTACAGAAACATTTTCTTCATTGGCTTGAGGCCCTCAGTCTTATCGGGAAGATATCTGAGGGAGGTCATATGGTAACAGAACTATCTACGCATCTATCTACTCTCCAGGTAAGTGATATTGTCTAGTCCCATCATTATCTCCCACGCTGATTGCAGAAATCAAGCCTGGCAAAGATACGGAGTTACACGCTATGATGTACGATGCTAAACGGTTTATCCTTAAGAACGGGTCAGTTATCGAGATGTCACCTCTCCAAGTATATAGCTCTGCTCTCATTTTCAGCCCAACAAAGAGTGTTATCAAGAAATTGTTTTTAAATCAGGCGCCGACATGGATTAAAAGCATGCCAGCTGTCGAAGACAACTGGGGGGCTTTTTTGCAGACGCTTGAAGGTCATTCAGACCGTGTAAATGCAGTGGCTTTTTCACCCAACGGCCGGCTCCTTGCCTCTGCATCCGATGACAAAACAGTTAGGCTATGGGACTCAAGGACAGGAACATTATATGGTACTTTTGGGGGTCATTCAGGTAATGTGAATGCAGTAGCCTTTTCATCGGATGGCCAGCTTCTTGCCTCTGCATCGGCCGACATGACAGTTAGGCTGTGGGACCCAAGGATAGGAATGTCGTGCAGCACTCTCGAAGGCCATTCATTTTGGGTAAACGCAGTGGCCTTTTCACCCAACGGCCAGCTTCTCGCCTCTGCATCGGATGACAAGACAGTTAAGCTGTGGGACCTAAGGACAGGAACGTCGTGCGGCACTCTTGAAGGCTATTCAGATTGCGTGAAGGTAGTGGCCTTTTCACCAGATGGCCAGCTCCTTGCTTTTGGATTGGCTGATAGCACAGTTAGGCTGTGGGACCTAAGGACAGGATCGTTGTGTGGCACTCTCGAGGGCCATTCAAGTTGCATAAGGGCGGTGGCCTTTTCACCCACCAGCCAGCTCCTTGCCTCTGCATCGGATGATAGGACAGTTAGGCTATGGGACCCAAGGACAGGAACGTTGTGCGGCACTCTTGAAGGTCATTCACATTGGGTGAAAGCAGTGGCCTTTTCACCTGACGGCCAGCTCCTTGCCTCTGCGTCGTGCGACAGGACAGTTAGGCTCTGGGACACAAGGACAGGAACATTATGCGGCACTCTCATAGACCATTCAGATTGGGTGAGGGCGGTGGCCTTTTCACCCGATAGCCAGCTTCTTGCCTCTACATCGGCCAGGACGGTTAGGCTGTGGGACCCAAGGACAGGAACGCCGTGCAGCACTCTCGAAGGCCATTCAAATCGCGTGAAGGCGGTGGCCTTTTCACCCGACGGCCAGCTTCTTGCCTCTGCATCGAGTGACAAGACAGTTAGGCTATGGGACCCAAGGACAGGAACGTCGTGCGGCACTCTTGAAGGTCATTCACATTGGGTAAATGCAGTGGCCTTTTCACCTGACGGCCAGCTTCTTGCCT